>JARHVA010007039.1:722500-771261 GCA_037957365.1 Torreya grandis
AAAATTTAAACTAACCACCATTAACTTTTAAGGGATCAACTTATCATTGTGAGATTGAAATTCATTAGTTACTTGATTAATGATAGGCTTAGAATTGCCAGAAACAAGATCTGGGATTCTCCATTGGATTGCCATTTTGAGACTGCTATAAGACCTTCATACTTTACAATGTTATTTTTCCAAGGGAATTTAATTCTAAAATCATTTGGAATACAATCCCCTTATGGTGTGACTATAAAAATACCTACCCTTGATTCATGATTGGTAAAGTAACCATAAAAGAATAGCTACCAAACTAAAGACTCCTATATATACATCATTGATTCATCCAAGAACTCTACAATAAAAGGTTCTTTATCATTGAGTAGTGATTCAACCAATACATATTATAAATCATCTCCTTTGATTGATTTTTATTGGCATACTCTAAATCAATCTCAATAAGAATCATAACCCACTTAGCCATCTTGTCAATTATAAATATTCTAGATAAAATATATTTAAAATGGTCAATCTTAGCAATAATCTTGGTTTAATTTCTGAGCATGTAATGTCATAATTTTTTAGAAGAAAAAATAATTTCTAGACATGAATTTTTGATTTGAGAATAGTTTAGCTCATAATATATCAAAGTTTTTCTTTAGTACGCTATTCATTCTTCCCCACTATCATCATGGTATGCTAATAATACCCCTAGTGAAAACTAAGTAGACAAAATGTATAACAAAAAATGTTTATGAATAATAGGTGGAATTAGTAATGGTGGGTTGGAAATATATTGTTTAATATTTTCAAATGCTTTTTCATAATTATTAATCCAAGTAAAATGAGTTCCCTTTTTTAGAAAAAATGTGAAAGGGTGACAAATTTATGCAATTTAGGATATAAATCATTGATTTTCTTAATTTTTTCCTTGTATACTTATAATTTGTTTAAAATTATAAGGTGAAGGCATATTTATGATAGATAAAACTTTAGAGGGATCAAATTTTATACCACATTGTGAAACAATGAAACCTAACAAATTTCTTGATGTCATTATGAACACACATTTCTTAGGATTTAATCTCATGTTATACTCTTTCATGCATTCAAAGATATTGTGAAGTACTTGAGGCTATTATTCTATAGATTTAGATTTATCAATAATGTCACCAACATATTCCTCCATAATTTCATAAATCATCTCATGGGAAATGATAGTAATTGCCCATTGATATGTAGCTCTAGCATTTTTCAATCCAAAAAACATTACATGGTAGTAGAATTTTCCCCATTATATTGTAAATGAAGTTGTATGTTGGTATTTATTAGCAATTTTTATTTTATTATATCTTTAAAAAACATCCATCAAAGATAAAATATCATGAAGTTTAGTTGTATCTACGATCATGTATATATTGGGCAATGGAAAATCATCTTTCAGACATAATTTGTTGATTTCATTAAAATCTATGAAAAATTTAATCCATTTTGGTTTCTTTATTACTGGTAGAATGTTGGATATCCAATATGAATAATCAATAGGGCATATGAAACTAACATCTAGTTACTTCTTCATTTCCTCTTTCACTAGTAATGAAATCTTAGGATGCATCTTACAGAGTTTTTATTTTATTGGTTTGGCATCTAGATGCACCACAACATGATATAATAATAATTATGGATCAAGCCCTAACATATCCTCATAATACCATGTGAATATGTCAAAGAATAAATGAAGTAGAAGTGTAAATATGTCCCTTCCTTATTGAGTAAGTGATATTACAAGTTTAACAATTTTAGTATCTTCTTCAGTGCCAATGTTCATAGGAATAGTTTATTAAACAAGTAAAGTTGATTTATATTTGTAATTTAGGGGTGGTGAAGGAAGATGAAAATATTCCTTAAGTATATCTTATCTAATGTAGAATTTAAACTAATATTATGATGTAATTTTTGTTCCCTAAATTATGTTTAATCATTTAATTGAATCAAAAACCCTTTCTTGTAATCACACACTAGAATCTAATCCCTTGTTCTCAAGAATTTAGAGATAGCTTCATAATTATAAAAATGATCAAGCGGAGGTATTTCATGTTGGTGCCACTTTATGAGGTAAAGATGTGAAATATAAATTTTAAGAACAACATTCTCATGAAATAGGTTGGTAAGGGCAAGGTACTCAAAGTAGCTATGTACAGAACCTATTTTGATGTCTGAATAATCATCTTTTAACTCACTAGATGAGTTACTTTGGAAAAGTGTGAGATGCATGTTAAGTGGATTAAATAATATACCATGTTTTACTTCATTTGATTTTAATTTGATAGGTTTAATTGATCCATGTTCATGGAGGCTGAGACCTTTACCCTTATAGTTCATTATATTACACATGATGGACTTAGCAATGAGATAATTATTGTTGAAAAATTAAGTAGCTAGTTTGTCAAAAAAAATCCAAGAAGGATTAGAATATTAGATATGTTCATTTGAAAGAAAACCTCATTATAGAAAGCTTGTCATACTAGACTTCTTAACCTCTCTATTTTTCATTAGATGGTGGGGCGTACCATAGTTATTTGGATTGGTATGGATTATACTTATGTAGTTAAAATCCTAAATTATATACTTGCTCATTCATTTATAAACGATATTAAAATGGGATGAATTGGAGGAGGATGTTCTCGAAGTGGGTGGATGACTAAAATATTCTTCAATAGAAGGGTGATTTGAAGCTTATTATATAGATGGTTGATTTGAATCTTGCTCAAATGGGTGGTTGGATGATTTGCTAGTGGAAGCCTTTTCAATGGAGATGGATTTATTTGATGTACTAATCTAACCACCAAGGGTAGGTGTTTTAAATATGTTTTTTGGATGGACATAATTTTTAAGAAAAGATAATCTTTAATGAGACTAAAGTTATCATCAATAACTAGTAAATAGTTTGATTTTTGTTATTTTCCTTCCAATAACTTGCAATATTAAAAGGGTTACAGATCACCTTGTATAGTAACTTCCAAACTTTCAAGGGAAAATTTCTAAATTTTTGTAGGGTGAATGGGATGGAATTCATGAAATGTATCAATAGATGTATAACAACTATGTTTTATGGTAGATCAAGATTAAGGGTGAATGAGACTTTCTTTAATAATGGACCCCACCATCAAAGGAAAATAGATTATACCTATAGATTGATGCTCGATGTTATCATATGCCTTTATATTAATAATGTTTGTTTCCAACATTGTTATTCAATATCATATGTGTTTTATAATTCTTAGTGTACATAGATTTAGTGTTTTTTTTAGTTTAGTTGGGTTTCAAATAATTTACTCTATCTAACACTTATCTAGTTTTTCCAAGTTATTTATTGACTCATTAAAACTAGGCTCAAATAAGGTATGTTCCCATAGTTCTCAACATTTATTACTTGGATGTGATGGCATCAACTCACATATGGTACAATCCTTATGTGACCACTCAAAGTGTAGTAGAAAAATAACAGGGTCCTACATTAGGCTAGTTGTGCCATGGCATAACTCATTCTTCATAGGAATTGGTCATTGAAATAATGGAATTGGTAGGTTTATTAGTGCATGCCAGTTTTTGGCTAGGTTGATGGTCTATAGGTGTAAAGCCTATCTTGGGAACTAATTTTGGTAATATGGTCATAGGCCTATATTGGGTTAGTTCTATTAGCTCAAGGGTACATGCCTTTATGTTACTAAGCTTAACATCATTCAACACTTTTAGGGGTAAATGAAATGCCTTAGACTAAATTCATCCTAGGATCCTACTTCATGCAAGCATATTATTACTAGGTGTTGGTTATTATCTACACTTAGGCTATTTTACCAAGTATATTTTCATCATCTTTTACATATGGACACCATTATCAACATAATCTAGAGCTTTACTAAACTTAACATTCATATAGTAAAGTATAACATCACAACTATTGCATTCATTTTACATTTAAAATACATTAACAAGAGGCATAACAAAATCAAACTCAAATATATGTAACACCATTCTTCTTTAAGCAAATTCCAATTAAATTAAGTACATGATAAGAGATCTAGAAAAATAATTTATCTAAAGATACTAAGGGCCCAGAGGCTCATAGGTGAGCTTGTAAACTACAATATATATCCTTAAATTCATCCATGATATATCTAAAACTAATGGTGGCTTTAGTAGTCTAATTTAATTTATCTAAAGCTTCACTACATCAACACATATCTCTTACTCACTAGATCAAGTTTGGATTTATAGCCCATAGTAGAATCATCATGCTAGGGTAGAGAGCGTATGTCAAGTAGTAAGTTTGAGCCTTGGTTGATGATTCCAATAGATCCATCACCTTGCACCATTTACACTATGTTTAGAACATGCATCCACTCAAGAAGATGTCCTAAAAAATTGGGTGTTAGTTAATTTCCTACTATCTAATGCTAGGTCTATAATGATTCATCCTTCTGGTGTAAAAGATACAATAATGAAAATCATAACAAGTGATTACCTCAAACTAAGATATATTCTAAGTTGGTATACATCCATACTTAGATGAAATAGGGGCCCAATATTACCCCATACAAAATTTATAGTTTGCCCTTGGTTTAGTCTTTCAAAGCTTTTAGCAAACATACTTTGAGCACGCTCTCTTTCAACTCAGTGTTAAAGTCCTCAAAGACTTTGATAGTGAGCTTGAGTTCCTTGATAGTGTTGTCTATCTTCATATAGGTGGTACTGAGTGTGACCACATATGTCTTCTCCAACTTCTTCCTAAAGGCCTCAAGGTTTGCCTTAGCTTTTGTAACTCCATCTAGGATTTCACCTTGTTCACAAGCCTTAGTATACAAGGCATGGAAGAGTGAGTCAAGGATTTATTCTTAGTCTTTGATATATGTGCTAAAGGCATTGAATTTCCCTATTATTTGGGTACTCTCTGACCTACTTGTAATGTATACCTACATATTTAACTCCCTTTTCTCCCTCTTTACCTACTTGAGGCATGCATCTATGACTGATGCCTAGTTGGAGAAGCTACTAAAGATGACATTAACTACATTTGTGCCTCTTGAAGTTTGGAAAATAGGTCTTTTACCTCTTCAATTTTTATAGATGGGTCCCTTTTTAACATACTAGATGGGTCCTATTAGAGGCATAAATTGTATGCTAGCTAGAATCAAAAGTGTTCGGGTCCTACTTCTAAATCTATCTCAACATGAGAATGACCCTAGGATTTGGGTATCCTAAAATGGGGTCAAACCTCTAGGATTTTTAATGAGTCTAGCTCCTCTAATGCATCTTTTAGCTTATTTCCACTACTAAAAAGTACTAATGACCAATGAAAAGTTGGGGGGGGGGGGGGGGGAGAGAGAGAGAGAGAGAGAGAGAGGAGAGAGAGAGAGAGAGAGAGAGAGAGAGAGAGAGAGAGAGAGAGAGAGAGAGAGAGAGAGAGAGAGAGAGAGAGAGAGAGAGAGAACATCAAAGGGAGACCTAAGACAATAGTGGTGATGCACCTAATTTATGGTTGATCCATCCTGATTAACCCTTCAAAAACTAATGACACAAGTAAAAGACTAGATTTGGGATCTCAAATATCTATCATACACTAGTGTTTCATGAAGAGGTTTACCGAATGATCTAATCTGAGGAAAATGAAGGAGAGGTCTAAATTAAGATACTAACCAGTCATAGTATCCACATGTGGGACTCAATCAATAGATGTAGAACACCAAACATGACCTACATAACTAGATGAACTAGTATCTAGGTGAGATGATAATTTGACAAGGGATAAACTTATACCACATATGTAAATTTGACATGTACACACTATACAAAAATAATAAAATCTAAAACACATCCTTATATTCATTTCAAGAGGTTACAAGATACATTTTGGGAAATTTTGGTCATGTCAAAGAGAGGGAGTATAAAAAATACATAAAGGATCCATTTTTTGGCTCAAAAGCCTCTATATATAGCAAAAAAGGAGAAAGAGAGATGGGAACAATGCCTTGGAGAATGGAGAAAATATCATGAGAATTAGTAAGTGAGTTGGAAGCACTTGATTTCTTTAATTTTTCATGCCTTGATCAACAAACAAACCTCATTTTATCTCACTAGTACTCGAGCTCCTCTCATTGGCTGAGAGTATTCTACTAGAGACAAGGGTTTATTTTATGATGACTAAGTCTATATGGGTGGAATAAATGTCATTTAACTACTTATCCCTTTACCAAATTTCCACCTTAGAACCCTAAGTCCACTTAACATGCTCATGAAGATAAAATCCTCGAATCTTGATAATAATAGTGCCATGCCATGAGTTGTAATTTGTTTCAGCATTGATGATGATGGAGCCATATTGACAGATGAGCCTTTTTACATTTAACATATACCTACTCCATATTTATAGGTCTACTATAGATGGAAAACCAATCTAAGACCATTAGTTTTCCTATAGTTTTTAATACTCTAATTGATGCTTAGTCTTATTTAGCTACCAACTTATCAACCTTTGCTTTCTATTAAGTCTTAAAGACGTATTTTTATTTTAAGGGATTTTCTAGTGATTCTTGGTCTCAAATATGCATTATGGTTCAACTCAAATCACATTTGAGCTCAGTTATATGTATTTATACTAGCTCAAGTCAAAAACCATCTCGTTGACCTTTATTGGAAGCTCCCTAGGCTTACCTTTGATCTAATTAGTTATCAAAATCTGACCAGGCTCATTGACATACTAACTCATCTCACTCTATTTATTTTGATCTGTATGATGAAGCACTAACCATCGATCCTATACCAGTTAAACACACTATTGACACTTATCATGCACACATTTTCTCTTGGATTTATTAACCCTTTAACCTTTGCTCCCCATTAGATCTAAATATATAATTAAATTCCAACCATTGATCTAATGAGACCCAATATTTGAAAGCCAATGGCTAGTTCATGATCTTGAATTTGATGATTTATGGGACATCATTTAATGTTCACTCGACTATAAATGATGTTCATGTGACCATTAAATTTAAGCTTAAAAGGATATATTTTGTTTGAGATTAAAATTAATGTTAATGAGAACATCTTATTGCACAAGTCCATCTTTGAAGATTCATATCTTGAGATAGAGAGCTTGCATAGGCCTAAATTTTTTTGATGCTCTTGGCATGTATAACTACATTTACACTTGATCCAATAGTCACATGAGACTTCCTAAATAATATATTAAATTCATAAGCTGATTGGTTCATTTTATTCTATGTGATGTCTAGGCAATGGTCAAGCTCATTTGTCTAAGTATGGAAAACTTAGCAAAATTTGACTGAGGAGCCAACTTTGATCATGTATAACTTCATTTGTGCTTTGGTGGAGGATCTAGAACTTAGTGCATAGTAACTAAGGACCAAGATGAACCAACCTAAGAGACCACTTTCCCCTATAACTATTGCATGTGTGAGATATGGACTTTTCAAGATGCTCACTTAGATCTATTTGAACTTCTTTGAAAATTGAAAAGTATAGAAAACCAATAGAATTTGGATGAGAGTACAACTTTGGATCTCCATAAATTTTGATGCACATTGGTAGAAGACCTAAAACTTGGCACAAATGTGAATAAACCCATATGACTAATTTTCCCTAACTCATCCACACTTGTCAATGGTGATGTCAGCAAAGTACCTACTCAAAAATTCTACCACTAGACCAAAGATGCTTATATGAACATAATGAATAACTAGATAAATCTATTACATTTACACACTTATTCCAAGCACACTTGACATTTTGAAGGGTGTCTATAACCTCTCTATCTACTCATATATTATAAACCTAATCCATATGAGTGCAAACTTCATATGTGAAAAAAAAATTGGCCAATATCTTTGGTGACTTATAGGGGTTGCATGCCTATCTATGCAAAATAACCCAAACCATGTGCCTAGTCTAGTCCATTACGCATGGAGTCTCTTATTTGGGTCTAAAATATTGAATACCAATCCTTCTCTAAACTCTCTTGAAATAAAAACAAGAACCAAAAAGAGGAGAAAATAATATAGAGTGTACAAAGCACTTTTTGAATGGAAACTAACCTAGAAAAAAATAGGGACAATAAATAAAAGTGATAAAGTAGCACTTAAAGGAATTTTAACAACATTAATCTAATATATACAACCTAAAACTATGTGTACCTTTCTTCCTAGATAAAAACAAAAGTTTAAAAAAAATTCCCTCATGGGATGAGGAATTGAATGAGGCATGCATCTCCTTGACACTTTTTCTTGATACCTACTTATTATTTATTATGATTGTCAACTTCATTGGCATGATGTTTAATGAGAACCAAGGATCTCCAAATAAGATAGCTATGTGCACCCAGATTGTCTCAAGTTCCTCATATGGCTCTTTAACTATAACCTCCAATGGTGATTCAATAAGATATACCTCTTTTATTTCCATGGTGATCTCAATAAGATTGGGATTTATTTTGGTTTCAAGTTCTTCAGGCTCATCAGGGAGCTCTATTTATTTTTCCCAACCTTGATCATTGTCCTCTATGGGAGAATATTTATCCACTTTCTCAAGCAATTGATTTTAACATGGCAAAGATTTTTAAGCTCTTGAAAGAGATTCATTTTCAACTACCAATCATCTTTGTCCTTTTTATCATCTAGAAGCACCACTTCCTCAAACTTCTCTTCTTCATGCATGAGCTCATCAAGCTAGTGTTATTCATGTTCCAAAGAATCAATAGAATATTTAGATGAATATTCAACTAGATATATTATTTCCTTGTCAAGATCTGCCATCTTAAGCTCTTTAATTTCAATCATGAAATCATGGTACAACTATTGCCAATGGTCATCTTCTTTAAAAATTATCTATACCTCATCAATGGTGTTGTATGATTTATCCTCATGGCTACCTTCTAAAGGAAGGTGAGCCTATACTTGATGTATATCAACTACCACAAGATCATGAGAAAAATCTTAATCTTGGACAAATAAAATGTGATTAAAAGGTTCTTGAGAAAAATCCTCTTGATTTACATCTAAGACCTCTTCCTATTGGATCTCATATCCAACTTTCACCTTCTCCTTCAGCTCATCCTCCTTGGCATCATGAAAGATTGAGACATGATTTCTCTTTCCAAGTGGTGTACCAATATTGATCTCCTCTTTTGACTCTAATAACTCATCATTATTAATTTTGAGTTCAAAATGGAGTTCTTTGCTTACCTCTTTAAGGAGTGGCATAGGATTTTCTTGGGGTGACTCCAAGAGAGATGAGACATATGCAATGCCTCCTTGATCCAACTATTTATCTTTGACAGTCATGTCTTCCTCTTTCTTTGGCATACTAATCTAGATGTATTTCCAAGATGGAAATGACCTAGATTCTTGAGGAGGGAAGGATGTGGGTTGAATGATCTTGGATTTGCTTGACTACATGATTTGGTTTCAAGATGGAAAAGATAGAGGATGTTCTTGAAGCTTTTGATTTTTATTCTCCTCTTCTTTCTTTGTATTCAACTCTAACTCCCTAATCTACTTATCAATATTCTCTTGGAATATCTTCTCTTTAAGGTGTTCAGGATCATAAGAAGGCTCTTGAAGATGGATTAGAGTGGTTTTCATAGGTTTAGATACTTTTTTAACTTAGGCTTTCAAATCTATATTTGCCTCACTTTGCCTACCCCATGACATCACTACTTGGTTCCACCTTAGAACCTTGAAGGACTTCATAAGGGGTTCCTAAGGAAGGATGGAGTTTTGGACCCTAATAGAAATTTTTTCCACAATAATCTCCTTATTTATTTCATAAACCTCTTGGATAAATTTCCAAGAAGGAAATGGTTGAGAAAAATATGAATAATTTGGCAAACTCAAAGGGGCACTTGAAATGGTCTCTTGAGGATGAATGGGTGGCACATAAGAAGGTTGAGGTGGTGTATATTAAGGCACATGAGGTTTCTGAGGTTGGGCCTACTATTCCTCAAGGAATTTTAGCTTTTCCTCAATTCTCTAAATATAACCACCTAAATTCATCATCACACCTATTAGATTGTTAAATTTTCTCTCTTAATAGGTGTCCATTATTCTTTTTTTTACTACAATGACTCTCTCACATGATGAATCAAGTAAGGAGGGACATCTTGGCCATAATAATTTTGTCAACACAACTCTAGTGCATGATTGTCAAGGGCTATTAAAGTTTACTTAAGTGCTGGTATAGATGGCTCATGATAGGTTTGATGAGGGGAATTATTACAATGGACTTGTTATTCATATAGAGGATTAGGGAAATATTCTTGCATATATGATTAAAATATATCCTAATGTTATTGGAGAGGATCATGAGGAAGGTAAGAGATATTCCCTTGATAATAAGGATCATGAGAAACTTGCCAAGGTTCCTCATAGATTTGATATAAATCTTGGTAGGGTTGAGTAGACTCATATGGATCATGAGGATCATATTGGGGTTGTCGATAATGAGGTTGATAATAATTATATTCACCATAAATATTCCTATTGACCTCATATATCAAATGAGATATAAAAACTAATTAAAAAATTCATTGAGACATACTTGGTCTACTCATAACTACAAGCTTGATTTGTAGTCACCATTGGTGCTAACTACTTGCTTCCAAATGTTGATTAGAGGAAATACACACTAACAAATTTCCACTCTTTTAGACCTTTTCCCACCAAGAATGCTAGAACTATTGTAGTCCTAGATTTCACCCTAGCTAAAAGCAAAAGTGTTTAGGTCCTACTTCTAAATCTAGCTCAACATGGGACTAACTCCAAGCTATGGGTATCTTGTAATGGCATCAGACCTCTAGGATTTTTAACGAGGCTAGCTCTTTTGATGCATGTTTTATCTCATTACCATTACTAAAACCTACTAATGACCAAGGAAAAGGAAGAGAGAGAGAGAGATTAAACACATGAAATGGAAACCTAAGATAACAATGGTAATGTACCTAATTTATGGTTGATCTATCCTGCTTGACCCTTAGAACACTAATGAAATAAGTAACAGATGAGATCTAGGATATAAAATATCTATCATACATTAGTGTTTCATGAAGAGGTTTACCAAATGATCTAATCTAGGAGAAATGAAGGAGAGGTATAAAATAAGACACTAACTAGTCAAAATATCCACATGCAGGCTTCAATCAAGAGATGTAGAACACTAAACATGACCTACATAACTAGATGAACTAGTAGCTAAGTGAGATAATAATTAAATATGGGAAAATTTTCTACCACATGAAAATCTAACTTGTACACACTATACTAGAATAATGAAATATAAAACACAACCTTATATTAATTTTGATAGGTTACAAGCTACATTTTGGTAAAGTTTGGTCATGTCTAAGAGAGGAAGTATAAAAAATATAGAGAGGATCTAGTTTTTGGCTCAAAAGCCTCTATATGTAGTACAAAAAGAGAAAGAGAGATGGGAACAATAACTTGGAGATTGGATAAAATATCATGCAATCAAGAAGTGAGGTGGCAACACTTGATTGCTTTCTATTTGCATGACTTGATCAACAAATAGACCTCCTTTTGTCCCACTAGTCCCCAATCTCCTATCATTGGTTGAGTGTATCCTACTAGAGACAAGGGTTTATTCTAAAATAAATAAGTCTATTTGGGTAAAATAAATGCCATTTAACTACTTTAACCTTTACCAACATGCCACCATGGGACCCTAAGTCTACTTGACATGCTCATGAGGATCAAATCCTTAAATCTTTTTATTGACAGTGTCATGCCATGAGTAGTGGTTTGTTCCTACATTGATGATGATGGAGCCACATTGACAAATGAAACCTTTTGCATTTATCACATACCTAATCCATCTTTATAGGTCTACTATGGATGGAAAACCAATCAAGACCATTGGTTTTTATAATTGTCCACACTCTAATTGATGCCTAGTCCTACTTAGCCACCAACTTGTTGACCTTTGCTTTATATTAAGTATGAAAGACCTATTTTTCCTTTAAGGTCTCTAACAATTATTCTTGGTCTCAAATATGCATTTTGGTTCAACTTAGATCATATTTAAGCTTGGTTCTCTGCATTTTTACTAGATCAGGTAAAAAATTAGCTCATCAAGCTTTGTTGGAAGCTCCTTAGGATATCCTTTGCTCTAATTGGTTATTAAAATCTGACCAAGCTCATTGACATCATGAGTCATCTCACTTCATCAATTTTAATCTATATGATCAAGTGCAAGCCATCGATCCTCTACCAGTTGAGTCTAATATTGACACTTATCATGTATGCATTTGCTCTTTAGATTCACTAACCCCTTGACCTCTTATCACTATTAGATCTGGATATACAATCAAACACCAACCATTGATCTATTATGACCCATTGTTTGAAAGCCAACAACTAGTTCATGATCTTAAATTTGATAGTCAGTAAGATGTCATTTGATGTTTATATGACCATCAATGATGTTCATATAACTATCAAATTTAAGTTGAAAAGGATTTATTTTGTTTAAGATTAAACTTGATGTTAGAGCAAGCATCTTACTACACAGGTCCATCTTTAAAGATTCATATCTTGAGCCATAGAGCTTACATAGGCTTGAAAATTTTTGAGGATGATGCTGGCATGTAGAACTACATTTGCACTTGATCCACTGGTCGTGTGATACCTCTAGAGAAAAATATTAAATACACAAGTTGATTGGTACATTTTATTCTACATAACGTCCTTGTGATAGTTGAGCTCATTTGGCTAAGTATGGAAAAGTTAACAAAATCTAAGGAGCTAACTTTGATCATGTATAACTTCATTTGTGATTTGATAGAGGATCTGGAACTTAGTGCATAGCAATTAGGGACTAATATGAACCAACCCAGGTGACCACTTTTGCTTGTAACTACCACATGTGTAAGATGTGGATTTTTTAAGATGCTTACTTGGCTCTCTTTTAATTCTTTGAAAATGGCTATGGAAAAATCATGGAATTTGTTTGAGAGGCCAACTTTGGATCTCCATAACTTTTGATGCACTTTGGTAGAGGACCTAAAAATTTACACATATGCACTTGACACAAATGTGAACAAACCCATATGACCAATTTTCCTTGACTTATCCACATGTGGTAATGTGACATCAACAAAGTTCCTACTCAAAAATTCTAACACTAGACCCAAGATGCCTAGATGAGCACAATGAAAAACAAGATGGATATCTTACATTTACACACTTGTTCCAAGAACTCTTGACATTCCAAAGGGTCTTTGTAACCTATCCATATGCTCATCCTTTAGCAAATTGATCCATATGGGTGAAATTTTGGTATGTGGGCCAAAAATTGGCCAACAAGTCCTCCTTTTCTTCTTGCATCAGCTATGCTTTTAACCTTGAGAGCATTTGATCCACTAGCATGCATACCTTGTCAACCTCTGAGAGGTTTAATGTGTTAATTCCATCCAAGAGGTATGGATCAAATGTCTCTATGTGCTTGGATAGTTACTACAATTTAAACTTCAGGGCTTGCACTTCCTCTTCTGTATCTAAGGTAATTTTATTCTACTTTAAAGCCCTAACATCATTAATGATGTTCTTCCATGTGACTTCAAAGGCCATCTAGATGAGTGAATTTATTGACCTAACTAGGTTCATGGTATAGGGATTTATGAGAAGGGGATCATGCCCTTCCTCTAGTTTATCTAAACCCAATACGGCCTTCAATGTCACCTCAACATGAGGCTCATCCATATAGCTATCAAAATCAAATGAGAGCTATTGGTGTGTCCTAGTTGTGGTATCTCTAGGGGGCTTTTATTCAAACATGTATAAATCTTCATCTATGCAACTCTCATGTGTCTTTTATCTTAGGCTCAAATCCACACCTTATTCTTATGTGATAGTTATATCTATTTGTTCTTCTTCCTTTTCATTGGTGATATTTCTCTCTTTACTACTTTTCTTTGAGGTTTTTTCTACTTGTCTTCTTTAAACTTATCCCCTTTGTCTACTTATTATTCTCCCTTGGTGCTAACTTTATCCTCTTATTATTCTTTTTGGGTCTCTTCAACTCTCTCCATTTATTATTTCAAGGTACCAACATCTCCTTCCTTGTCTTCAGGCACCCCTTAACTACTCAAGCAAACCTATAATGTAGTTTGGTCTAATATGCTGGTGGAGGCACTAAGAAACTTTTTTTTGTCGATTCTTAAGTTGGTTCTATACTTGTGGTAACCTCTTTATCTTTCTTATCTTTCTTGGCATTTTCTTCCTAGGCCTTCTTCTTCTCAACCTTCCTTTTTTTTTTTAGCACTAAGGCCTTTTCTTCCTCATCCTTCATTTCCTCAGACTCAACTCTATCAATATGCTCTTGTGTCAAGTCAGCTGCCTTGATGGCATCTCTTCTTTTCTTTTGCACTAGTGTCATCTCTATTTCTTCCTCACAATGGCCCATTTTATTACATAATATTATATTTTCCTCCTCATTTTTCAGAGGATATGTGTTAGTAATTAGACCTACCAAGGCCAAATTACTACTCCTATCATACAAAACTTTCCTAAAATTGGTCATAGCCTTTTAAAGTTGGTCAAACCAAGGAATTATGATCTAAAAATCACCAATATTGGTAAAAAATTCAAAAATGTATTGTAAATGGGTGATTATCATTTCAAAAGAGCACTATAAAGTTCAAATATGCAGATAATTCATACATAGGGATCAATTTTGAGAGGAAATTAAACATATTAGGAGCTACAAATGGTTTCAAGCCCTAAAATTTTGTACACAAGATCATCATGACTTTAGGAACCTTATAAAGTGTTTCATGGCCATTGGACATGTGGATATACTCTCTATTTTATAACAGTCCTCAGCATGTTGGTTAGAGATCACCATTAGAGCAGGCATTATGTTGGAGTACCATAGAGGTTTCTAAGTCTAGGTAAAAGGTTTAAAATAATATGATGATGTTTTTAAATCATAATAATACCTTTAAATATTTTCAAAACTCTATATTTTAATCAAACCATGCTCATACATGCTTTTGCAAGTAAACATGCATAAAGGCCAAAAAGCGGTTTTTTGACTTTACAAGCAAAATGTGATTTTAGAGTGTTTTGATATCATGGTAAAACCCCATTATTATTTTTTAGGCATTGGAAATAATGTGAAGAGTTGTTTTCATTTTGGTGAAATTTTCATTTTTTTAGTTCTAGACACCCTTCTTAGCCTCCTGTTCAGATGCTCATATCATTCACCACATGTGTATTCTAGATTAATGATATTAGTATATTTTTATTACTAATATTTACTTATAATTAATGGAAAATTGATACTATTTAAGTGTTTTTAATTTATGAGCCATCATTTAGAGTGTAGGTAGCTCAAAATGTAGTCAAAACCCCATAGGCAGATTTCTCCACATGGTAACTTTTAATATATTTTTAATGGGAACACAATATTTTTAGGGATTTTGGGGATCATTTTTATACAAATAAATATAAAAATTTTGGGATCTGGAGGTCTATACTTCATGAACCTTCATTTTGAAAATTTAGCTTCAAAGCTAGCCTAAACCCTCAAAAAACTAGTTTTGCAAAAAATTGATTTTATTGCCACAAAATCATCTTGAATCAACCTAAAAAATTTTTAAATATAAATTAAACTTAGAAAGGATTCAAAAAATGTCAATTTAATGCATGGATATGTACAGATGAGGGTAGAAATCATGTTTTTTATGTAAAAAAATGTAAAATGAAGTACATGACACTTCAATGAAATATAATCAATGGAGATAAAATTATAAGACTTTTTATTCATCCTAAAATTTTAATTTGGTCAGAAATCATCCCAAAATTTTCCCAACCAGCTCAATCAAAATGGCTAATCTATAGGAAAATAGAGAAAAATAGGCCTAGTCAACCCTGTTGACTAAATGATGAGTGTTTTCTCATCAAAATCAAATTTATTGTGATGAGAGAATTTTTTATAGGTATATTTAATTATTTTTTAGGTTTCACTGCATATTTTTGTAGGTTTAATGGAGTCCAAATGCCAGAAGATAGGCTATTAGGCCTAATTAGCCTGATAGGCTTAATTAGTCAATCAAATAGGTAAAGAATGATGTTAAAAATATATCAAATGAATTAATTTTGGAGTTAACACATGAAATATATATTTAAGTGGATATATCATTATTAAGTCAATACACAAGTTTTAATTCATGCAAGTTGAGCTCAAGTTGAGTTAACTAGTATTTAAGGGTCAAATCTCTTCGGTTGATTAGTTTGACTCGTTTCATGATCTCCCATGCTTTTCATGAAAGATAAAGACTTTAAAGAACTTAAACTCACTTTCAATATGGATTTATCTTCTAATTTATGGAATTATTTTCATGCAAGGAAGGTTGACAACTCAACATGGGCCCATCACTTCTCAATTATACGACAAAATTGAAGAACATGCGATTTTTGAAGAATTAGAAGTTTTTAAAGCCTTTATTTAATATTGTAAAATGATTTTAGTCTTATTTTAACTCAAAAAAGACTAATAATTATATTTTACATGAAGATTTTGATTTAATTAAGGTTTTAGACTTATATATTGACTTTTTGAAGCCATTTTTGAAAAAAATCGTGAAGTAGAGGAAAAATTGTAATTGACATCATTTATCAAATAAAGAAGACTTTTTACATACATTTTTTTGGGATTAGAATAGAGTGTAATTTTATTATGTAATAGCATACAAGTGGAATATTATTTCCCTTTTTGTAGGTATTTTCCACACCTACTATTAAAATCTCATCCTCTACAGGTCATTTGAAGAGCTAGGATTTGAATTTGCTTTGTAAACTTCTTTCAGACCTTCTTTTAAAACACTGATGTTCACAATTTAATGCATAGTTTTATTTTAGATTCATATGTGTATCTTACTAAGTTTTAAAAAAAATTCAGATAATATAAGAAATTTAGATGCATCACCCAATTAGATAGGATTTTCCATTTGTATTTCTTTCTCTGTTTTCACCCCAAAAAATCAAAATAGTTTAATTTTAATAGATAAATCCTAAAGGAACCAACCCTCTCTAGAGGTTCTTCTCAATATAGAGTCACCCAAACTCTGAGAAGATATAATTGTATCAGACAGAGATAGGTTGTGTTTCACACATATTCAACTAGGGTGCACTCTAGGGTTATATCATTTTCTAGCATGCCCAATGGGACTGATTGAGATGTTATTCTCTATAGAAGATAAAGATGAAAAAGTGCAGGAGATCAAAAAAATTCATATGACTCTATCAAAAGGTTATAAATGTGTGATCAACATGTTTCAAATGATAATAATACTGATGAATTTCATGTCATTTCAATTGATCATGAGTAAGAAGCCTTTTGGGATGACTTGGAGTGTTTTTGTGCAAAATTTGATGGTCCATCTCCACCTCAAGTAGAGATTGATGAATCTCTTGTAAAGAGTACTCTTGTAATTGTTCATCAAGAAGAAATTAAAGTCATATTACAGACATGTTTGGATGTTTATCAAGGATCTAAAGAGTTTGACAAAGTACCACTTCAAATGGAGTCAAATAAATATATCAATCCAAGTATACTAGTTGAATTTTCAATACAATCATTGAATGAGAATATGTCAAATCATGATCAACCTATGAATGAGGTAGAGATAGCATTCTTGATGCAACAAAGGATAATATGGGAGGAAGATGATTGGATGTTTGAGTCATATATTTAATCCATGCATCTAAGAATGGAATTTGGAGTCCTAGCTGCATCATCTAGAACATATGAACATATAAGTGATCCCATTTTTAGAAAATAGCTATCAAAAGAAACCAAATACATTTCAAATTTTCATAGTGCATCAAATAGCTTTCCATTTGATCTAGGAGGGCCAAAAAGGTGGAGAATAGTTTTTACATAACAGAATCCTTGTGTTTAATTCCTCTAAGTGCATATTTGCACATGCATTCAGTAGTTGTTTTTTTCCTTTCTATTTTGTTTTTGTCATTTCTTCTAAGTGCACATGTGCACATGTTTGTTGTCTTGTTTGTGTCTTTGCTCACAAAAGATCTTCCAATATTTAGTGTATATCCAAGTCTATCCTTGTTATAGTTTTTGATTTCTTTGACCAGCAGGCTAGTCAACCCCTAAAAGTAACCAAAATTGTTAGTAATTTGACCTGTCAAGGCCAAATTACTACTCTTATCATACAAAACTTTTTAAAAACCGGTTATAGCCTTTTGAATTTGGTAAAACTAATGAATTTTAGCTTTAAAAACACTAATTTTGGTCAAAAATGTCAAAAATATATTTTAAATGGGTCATTATCATTTCAAAAGATCATTTCCAAATTTAAATATGCAGACAATCCATGCACAGGGATTAATTTTGAGAGAAAATTAAACATTTTGGGAGCTATAAGTAGTTTCAAGACTTAAAAATTTGTACATAGGGTCATCATGACTTGAGGAACCTTATAAAAAAATTTCATGGCCATTTAAAAAGTGGATATACTATATATTTTGTAACATTCCTCAACATGTCTCTTGGGGATCATCATTAGAGCAGGCATTATGATGGAGTGCCGCAGAGGTTTCTAAGTCCAAATAAAATCTTGAAAATAATGGGATGATGTTTTTAAATCATAACCAAAAATTTAAATAGTGTTAAATCTCTAAATTTTAATCAAACCATGCTCATATAGGCTTTTGCAAGCAAACAGGCATAAAGGCCAAAAAGGGGTTTTTTGAATTTTTAAGTAAAATGTGATTTCAGAGTATTTTATTAGAATGGTACAGACCCCATGATTATTTTTTTATTCATTAGGAATAATGTAAAGAGTTATTTTCATTTTGGTGAAATTTTCATTTTTTCAATTCTAGACACCCTTCCTAGCCTCCTATTCAGATGCTCATATCTCTCACCACATGTGGATTTTGGATGAACAATATTATTATGTTTTTATTAATTATATTTAATTATAATTCATTATGCTTTTCATTTGTTTTTGTTATTAAGTTCACCCTAGTAACTAGGCCTAAAGATGTATGTTAGTTATTATATTTCTTTTATTTTGTTTTTATTTTGAAACTAACACAATATTAACCATTCTTTCTTGAGTCAAATTCCTAGTTCACATTAGTAACATTTCCAAAATATAATGATAAGGCCCCCCAAGTGGAGTTAATGGTTTATGTTTATTTTAAGTTTGGTTCCTTTGGTTTCAGTTTGGATAGTTGAAGGGGTCAGAGGTTTGGTTCCTAGGGTTCTGCTAGATGGTAGATGGTAGAGGTGTGGCTTTGAGGACAATAGCATTGGCAATGGCTTTGCTCTTATAATTATTATTGTTTGGGTTATTTATTTTGGAAGAAGAGGGATCATTGGGTTTGTAAGTTGGGTTCTTATTCTTTAAATATAATCTTCCCTCATCAATGGATTTGTTCTCTAGTTTCTGAGCTATGGTAAAAGCTTCATCGAATGTCTGGAAACTTTGGCTATGCAATGTGGATGAAATGTGTTTTAAAAATTCCTGGGTGAAGAGATATATAAGCTCAATTCAAGGTAATAAAAAGGAAATTTGGTTGATTAGGCTCCTCTAACAAGCCAAAAAATTGATAATAGATTTATCTTCAAATTATCAAATGGAGTAGAGGTCAGTAATAGAAACTTTCTTAGATATATTGATCAAAAAGTGATCCAAAAAAGTTTTGGATAGTTGGTTGAAGGAGAAGATGGAGTGTTTTAGGATGGAACTATACCAATCTAATGTTAATCTAGATAAGGACATAGGAAAGGTATGGAGGAGAACATCATCATAGGCAATCAAGTAACATGCATGCCTAAATTCTTTTGAATGTTGTTAGGGGTCCTCCTTACTTTACATTGACTCTATTAGCCCTGAGTTGGATAAGGCTATTGGTCTGGTTAGTATAGTAGGCATACTACCCTTGGGAGTCACCAATTTTTTGACCAAATTTTGGTGTTTCAAGTCAAAATTGGGCACCCCTATTTGCAAAAAAATATCTAAGTCTATTTCATTTGGCTAGGTCAAACATTTATCTTTTTTTCAAAAGAAGTGTTCTTTGATAAAACCCATAACAAATGCACAAGTCTTTTCTTTTTGAAAAGTTTAATTTGGTCTTTGTTTAAGTCTTTAAGGAATTCTTTCAGATTTTTGTTTTAATCTTTGCCAAATTATTTTAGACTTTTTATTCAAGGCTTTTCCTTAAGAGTATTTATTTTGTGTTTTCTTCTAGTTAAGTGATGAATTCTTTTAGACAATTTGTCTGAAACAAATATCACAAAGATGAAGTGCCGAATTATTTTAGACAAATTATCCACACAATGTTTTTGAAGGTACTTTACAATTTCTAGATAATTTGAGTGTTTTTTTCTTTATGATCAATCATTGAGAGTGTAGGTAACTCAGAATGTAGTCAAAAACCCATTGGTAGATTTATCCACATGGTAAATTTTTATATATTTTGAATGTGAACCTAAAATTTTTAGGTATGTTTGGGGGGGGGGTTAGTTTTATACACATAAGTATAATTTTTTTTTGATTTGGATGTTTGTAATTCATGAACCATCATTATTAAAATTCAGGTTCAAAGCCTACCTAAACCCTCAAAAAACTAATTTTTGATCTTATTTCCATAAAATAATATTGAATCAACCTATAATTTTTTAAAATTTTAATAAAACTTAGAGAGAATTTCATAGATATCAATTTGATGCATGGATATGTATGGATGAGGGTAGAAATCATGTTTTTTTGTGTAAAATAGTATGTAAAATGAAGTACAAGACACTTCAATGAAATATGATAAATTTAGATAAAATAATAAGACTATTTTATTCATCCTAAAAAATTAATTTATTATAAATCATCTTATAAGCATCCCAACCAACTCAATCAAAATGGCCAGTATGTAGGAAAATATAGCAAAATAGGCCTAGTCAACCCTGTTGACTGAATAATGAGTGTTTTATAATCAAAATAAAATATCTTGTGATGATAAATTTTTTTCAAGGTATATTTAAATTTTTTTTCAGGTTTCATGCCATATTTTTATAGGTTTAATGGAGTCAAAATGCCAAAAGATAGGCTATTAGGCCTAATTAGCCTAATAGGCTTAATTGGTCAATCAAGCAAGTAAAAAATGACATTGAAAATATATAAAATGAATTAATTTTAGAGTTAACACATGTAATATATGTTATTTAAGTATATATATCATTTTCAAGTAGCTCCACAAGTTTCAATTCATGCAAGTTGAGGACAAGTTTTCCTCAAGGGTCAAATCTCTTCAGTTGACTAATTTCATGCATCTCCCATCCTTTTCATGCAAGATAAATACCTTAAAGAACTTAAACTCACTTTAAATATGGATTTTTATTATAATATATGGAATTATTTTCATGAAATTGAGGTTTAAAATTCAACATGAGCCCACCACTTCTCAATTCTATGCCAAAAATGAAAAATATGCAATTTTTTATGAATTGGAAGATTTTAAAGATTACATTTAATATTGTAAAAGGATTTTAGTCTTATTTTAACTTAGAATACTAATAATTATATTTTAAAATCCAATTTGGATTTATTTAAGGTTTTATACTTATATATTGTCTTTTTGAATCCATTTCTGAAAAAAAATCCTGAAGTAGTGCAAAAATTATAATTGACATCATTTATCAAATAAAGAAGATTTTTTGCATACATTTTTTTTGGATAAAAATAAAGTGTAATTTTATTATGTAATATCATACAATTTTTATATACTTTCACTTTTTGTAGGTATTTTCCAAATCTACTATGAAAATCTCATCCTCTACAGGTCATTTGAAAAGCTAGGATTTGAATTTGCTTTGCAAACTTCTTTCAGGGCTTCTTTTGAAACACTAATGTTCAGGATTGAATGCAGAGTTTTATATCAGATTCATATGTCTTACTCAGTTTCATAAATATTTAAAATAATGTAATAAATTTAGGTGCATCACCCAATTAGATAGGATTTCCCATTTTAATTTCTTTCTCCCCTTTCACCACAAAAAACCAAAATATTTTAGTTTTAATAGATAAATCCTAAGGGAACCAGCCCTCTCTAAAGGTTATTCTTAGTAAAGAGTCGCACATACTCTAGGGTGATAACACTATGTGGAGATTTATTTTGATGAGGAACTAGGTATATTTATTGCCCCTCTAAGCATGGTGGTAGTGCCACCTTAGAGGCCCTTTTAGGCTTCTTCAGTGTTAGGATCTTCTCTTTATTCTTCTATAATGTATACCTCAGTTCTTCCTTCCTTTTCCTCTATCTCTTCTCACACCTTTTACTCCTAAATTTCCTCACACACCTCTTACACCTACATCTATACCATGGTTATTATGGGCATTTAAATGGGCCCTATTATTACTTATATTTACACCCTTTAAGGAGATATGTTAGATATCCTCATCAAAGTGGCATAATTGAAACACATCTAGACTTCTGGGTAACCTAGAATGAATCTCTAGATAGGGTTAGCTCCCTTGATGTACCAATTTGGATCAATACTACACTTAAAATTTGTGAGGGAAAAGGGAGAGAGAAAACTAAAACTAAAATATACTAAGGGAGGTGATACACCAAATAATTTGATGAATTCCAACCAGTTGCATGTTACACATGAGAACAAAAGACTAACCAAACATACACTTCTCCAATCTGCATCTTCTCACATCAATGTTACATTATGAGGTTATGGATTAATTTTTAGGCCAAGAGGAATAGACAAGAGGCCTTGAATGGAACTAGTGAATAGAATAACTCACTCAACCATAACACTTCCTAAAACACATCACATGCCCTACAAGAAGAGGCTTTCTAACTGCAAATCAATGAGAGAATATAACAACAATGCTAAGGAAACAACAAGTTATCACTAAGAAAAATCAATCATCCAATTAAAACACACTATGAAAAATCATTGAAGAGGTAAAAATCAGTATTATTATTGATAAAATGGTATGCAAATGACTAGGGATTCACCATACTCAGGTGGAACATAGTTTATAAAGGCTAAAATGGCTAGTTCTTATAGAATTTAAGAGAGGGAGAAGATATTAATCAAAAGGTCACAAGGAAAATTGTAAATCTAATAGAATGTGTTAGTTTTGTATTAAAAAAGAGTGTCAAATGAAATTTTAAAGTTAAATAATCACAAGTGTCCATACAAGTCATGTAACTCATGAAAAATGTCATGAACTCCTTGTGTTGGCTCAAAAAACTACATTCATCATCCACATCTATTTGAATGTCCTAAAATAGACTAGGGAAAATTCTAATGATTGGAATTAGAGGTAAAGATTTTATACATGCCTTTACATGAATTGGTTTTATTCCAATTTAGTTGGAATCATTTGGAAATGAGCTATCACCATCTATAGTAAAAAATACTTTTCTTCCATGCACCCTACACATTTGGCCTCTAAAAATGCATCAATTTTCCATGAAAATCCATGAGATAGATTTAATGACATATTTTAAGACCCTCCATGGACTTATAGGAATCATTATAACCTTAATATTAGCTCACTTGATGTTTTCCACCCTTCTCACTAGCTTGGTCACTATGCCAGTTTTGACTACCTAAGATGAAGCAGTTGGTTGAGGAACTTAGGAGTTTTGATTAAGAAATAAATGACCATAGTTAGTTATTACAAGTCAATATATTAATTATATAATTTTTTTCATCTCGTTAAACCTCATAGAAACTACTATATATGCTAATTTTATACACCCTTGTGTATTAATGTGCTGCATCATCACATTTATCTTTCATCTCTAACATAATTGCCCTATTTGTAATTATTTGAAATAGTTACATTAAACCCAACCATTTAACTTTACCACATGATTTAATTAATTTAATTACTATATTAAAATATTAATTAACCTTATTTTACTACCCCTAACCATAAAATCATAAAAAATAAATAAAAAACAAATAAAAAACAAAAAATCTCCCAACCTCCTAACAAACCCATCCTATGGTTTAAACAACCTAACAACTTTGAACTTGATTAAACCTATCTTTACCCTGTAAATAACCCTTTTAAATGGACTAAATATCACCTCCACCCATTTTTGGAAAATAGACATCGATTCTCTATGATTGACACTAATTAGCCTAGAATTACATTGATCCATAAATATATAGTGAATATCCTTAGCTCGAGAGACAGTCACAATGTTTTTTGACTTCAAACCTTTTTTGGATTTTTCTTGGACCCTATGTATTGACATTTTCAACACTTTTACCAAACCTTTGTTGGATTTTTCTTGGACCCTATGTATTGACATTGTCAACACTTTACCACCTTGTGGAACTTCTATTCATGCAACTATCAAGGGATTTTGAAAGTTTTTTAGCATACTTTTATAGTCTTCTTTATTTACATATTTTTAAGTCATTCAAGGTTAATATTTTATGTTAATTCATTCATATTTAAATATTACTGTCTTCTACACCTCTATGTCAACATTTACATTCAATTTTCATCATTTTATAAATTTTACAAGTTGTTATTATCACCTATTTTCATAGTTTAGCATTCTACTCAGAATCCATGCTAATCCATCTAAATCGATGTCAATCTTGTAGTATCATCATCAATCCTTGCTAAACTATTAAAATAAACTTGAAGTCTATTTTCATAACATTCATATTAGATGACTCTAAAAATATGTCTTTCACATGTAGATGACTTTGCCTGGATTAGTGCATGATATTGTTAGCATATTAGATCTCCCCATTGTCCCAAAACCTTTATTCACTGATCAAAGTGACATTACATTTGAATTAGGTCTTTTTACAATGGTTTTCACACCTAGTTAGGAAAACATTAAAGAATAATTGGGTTTAATTCAAGAGGACATTGATATAGCTACTAAATTTTGAGATGATTACTTTGATTGCATTAATCTTGTTATAGATTAGACATCTTTGTTGTTATTTATTTACATCTTATCCTTATATATATTTGTAATTTCATGTTTATTTATAAACTTGAGTGTTAAACATGGGCTGACATCCACCTAATGAAGCAAATCACTTCATAGGATTGGTTTGTTACCAATCAGTCCATTCATCTTTTTATTAATAAATTCTTTGTTAGTGTGATTTATAGGTCATTCCTCCCCAGCCAAAGAGGAGTTCCCATAAGCTTTCTCAATGGTGCACAATTGATCTCCATCTCCAAGTTATATTTTAAAAAAATCATTTACTTTGTTTTTAGTAGTTAATTAGATCACATTAAAAAATGTACAAAAAAATTCTAAAACATTATAGCATGCTTGGTAGGACCTATGTCTCATCTTTTGTTTTAAAATTAAAAATTATTGAATTTGATCTCTTTCCCTTTCATTGTGTGAATTCATCCAAAGAACATCATGTTTTTATTTTATTTCCTTTTTAAGGTTAAAATAAATTTCACTAATTTTTTTTCTTACTTAAGTCATTCACATAGAATAATCTGAGTGGTGAATTCATTGTAGTCATCACTCTTTCATACACAATCCAAGTCATAGTCACAACAAACTCATCTAAACACTTGACATAATGAAATCAATGGGGATTTATTTAGCTCATGGAAACCTTCTTCCTAGTGATCCCACTTTGATTTCACCACCAAGGGGAAGACCAACCTAGTTCTCTACTTGAGTATAATTTTTGGACTATCGGTATATCTTGGCTAAGTACCTGCACTAGCTGTGGGATTGTGATGTGAGGGGAGAAAGCCCCAAGTATCAAGACATGTATCAATACCAATACATATTTATTTTCATCACAAAAAAAAAAAAAACACTTGAAACCATATTCAGATTACCATTTCTTAGCACCCTTATTATCCTTTTTATTTATTTCTTTTCACATCTTAAAGTTAAAAAATTAAAAATAATAAAAAGTTTTTGGATTGACTTTAGTTTTTGCATATTTCATCCATAATTAATAGTCAGATAAATAAAAAAAAAAATTGTTTTGTTTTTGCTTTTATTTTCTATCTCATGGTTTTGACTAGGAAAAATTCAAAGAAAGAATTTAAAGTAGGTGTCACATCCTCTCCTATGGAACATAAACCTGGCTCCTCCTCTACCCCTGAGTCCTTTGAAAATATTGTGTTCCTAGAATTTTATTCTCAAATAGATCCTTCCTTTATGGAAATATTAGATAATAATCCTATTGATCTCAATTACTACCTTAGTAATAAAGCAATACACATTCTTCCTTCCCCCCATACCCAAGATTCTTGATATTTATATAGTATGCCTTTTGAGGGAACCAAAAAATTTGAGGGATTTACCATGTCCATGGTATCCCTTTCTATCATCTCTCTTCCATCTATCTCTAATACTCATATGACATAACCTTTAGAAAGCTAACCACTTATAGTATCTACCAATTCTCCAACCCCATTACTTAGGTTTGAATTGCTTATACCACTTAGTTGATATCCACTATTCCTCCCCAAACATTAGTAGTATCAATCCCTGTAAGTCTCCCACCTATCAAAATGAGTCTAGCATATAGTTCTCAAGATCTATAACATAAAAAACAAATTCCTTAAACATAATAAATCCCTCCAATGTAACCTCCCTAATAGTATTCTCCATGTCTACTCAATATATGGATCCATTAGAGTCATTGGGGACCACTTATTTCCAATCTTCCAAATAGTAGAATATTATACTATAGGTTCTATAGTATGTGGCAGCATCCCAACCCATTATTTCCACTACAGTTGGATACCCTTCCTCAAAACCCTTATCTATTCTTTAGCAAAGTATCTTAGGGAATGTACCTTAGAATAACCCCCAATCAAACCTCATAAATATCCTTATGAATAGGATGTATAATTTGAAAGCATCGACCTCTAGACATAATACTATGCCCATATATGAGCACATTTGTAATAAGCCTATCCACCCATCTATTCCTATCTGAACATATCCCTCATAATGGAAACTTCCCAAGTTTACTATGTTTTAGAAAAAACAATATCTCCAACAACATCTCAGAGCCTTCCAACATATGTTTTACCTTATAGCATATGATGATGCATTACTACTTAGGACATTTCCCATGTCACTAATAAGAGCTACATTAGATTGGTACAGCTCCATCCCTCAACATTCACTCTTTTCCTTTGGGCAATTGGACCAAATTTTCTTACAACACTTCTCAATCAGCATTTCTTTAAAAGTTAGTATCATAAATTTATATGCCATTCAACAATTTGAAGATGAATCCATATTAGAATTTGTAGCTCATTAGCATGGCTTGATCATCCAGTTAACCTTTCCCTTACCACAACCTAAATTAATTGAATTGTTTTCATGTTCTTATGAAAAACATATCTCATCCATGTTAAAAATTCAAACCTTTTAAACTTTTGATGAATCCTTTACCATGGAACGTAAAATTGAAATTTAGGGCATTGAAGAGGGAAAAACTAAGTTACACAATAACAACTTCAAACCTGACCCCTCCAAAAGCAAATAAAATAATCCTAAACCAAAAGGGGCAAAAAATGTTATTATTCTAAAAAATTCTTCCCCTCCAACACCCAATAAATCAGGACCATCCACTTCTCAAACATAACCACCCAGAGGCCTTACTCATTTTCCCCCTAAAAAATATACCCCTTTAGGAGAACCTTACACTTTTGTATTAGATAAAGTATTAACATTCCTATGATTCAACCAGTCGATGATACATGTCTTAAACCCACTTGGTATAAAAAGGATGAATTTTGTGCCTATCATAAGGTAAAAAGACATGACATAGAATGATGCCAATCCTTTAAATAGTTGGTACAAGACCTTATCGACAAGGGGGACCTTCATTTGGAAAATACAAATGCTCCTCCCAACCAATCTTTAGATATTTTCAAAAAACCATTTATAAACCATCTATACACATCCAACACAGTCCATGCTAACCCTAGAGAAACACAAAATCAGGATACACATATGATTGATATAATCTATGACTAGTAATTGCCTAATAAAGCTCTAGAGAAATCTTTGGTCTTGGATCCCTTATGAGAGATGATTTAGATATAATTCAACCTAAAATTATCAAAAAAACTCCCAAAATCACTATATAGTTCCTTGATCTCATTACATAAGATCATTTTCATGAGCCATCCCCTTCATCTTCCCAAATTGAATCTCCTAAAAATTAAAATGAAACCCCTCCTTGGGATGTCAAGATAAACATCCTAATACTTCTAGAGTCAAACATTCCACCCCTTTGGTCCCTGGTAGACCTATTCATAATATGTACCAAGATTATAATATATTAGGATCCTATCAATTCACTCAATACCAAGAGCCTTCAAAATCATCCTCTATAGCAACACCTCCTTATCCTAAAACTACTAAAGGAAAGGGTAAAGCTCCTATCATTTATGGCTACGATAATTGTCTTAGTATTCCATCAAATAAATCCTTATCCCATCCTCAAATCAAGGTCAATCTTTTTTAGATGTCAAAAGATAAAATCCTTAGTCTGAATACCACTTATGTTCTCAACACATGAAAGATTAAAAGACCAACCCTTTTTTTATCATCTCCATCATCCATTTTAGGTCCTCATCCATCTTTAAAAGTGAATGCCCCTATCATAAGTTCTTCCATTAAAACACATGGGAAAATGTGAAAGTCTCCCTCCATTATTAAACACACCTCCATCCTGATATCCACTATCTTCTGCTAAAGGACCATTAGATAAATTTAAATAAAAATTTCCTAAGGTCATCCCTACTATAAAATCTAAACATCAAAACCAAATTATCAATACTTTGAAAAAAGAGATTACATAACCTATTATAAGACCACAAAGTGACCCTTTGAAAGGATCTTACATTGTAATCTTAAAAAAATTGTTGGATATATCCCTCATAATGATACCACCTATACAGCTCATTGACTTGGTATAGGAGTTAGGAGATCTATTCATATCATAAAATACCTAGACATCATATAGAAAATTGTAATGCCCTTAAGGCCATAATGCAACAGCTAGTCCAAGATGATGATATATTAATTGATGATATAAATAATAAAACTCCTAAGCAAAAAGTTACCATCCCAAATATTCCACCCATCCATAATCCTACTTATCCTATAAGTGATTAAGAGTTAGTAGCTTCTTTGAATCCCTCATTATTCCACATTGATGTTGTCCATGTAGCCAACTGCTCTCAAAATCAAAATCCCAATAAAGCTAAGGTTTTAGTTACAAGAGCGTCTACTCCTAATACACCTAAACCATTTAGACAAAAGCCTAAAGTATCTATTATAAGAACTACCCTGGTCAAATCCAAGTAGTTGGTATAAATCTCCATATTAAAATAACTCTACCAAATGCTTGTAAAAATTTCATTGTATGAACTTATCGAAAACCCTCCACACAATCGATAAGTAATGATAGAAGCTCTCTATGATATTAAAGTCTATCTAGATGAGCCTCAACCATTGTCAACATTTAAAGGGTCCCTCTAAATGGTGTTGGCTATTAGTTTCATTAATTTGAGGTTATTCATTTATAACCTGAAGACCAATATCCTCCACTTTTCATCAAATCTCAAATAAATCAAGCTCAAATTAAAAGTGTTGTGATTTATAATGGGGCTAGTATCAATATTATTTCTTCACAGACTTTTCAAAATTTATAGATACCAAAATCCATTATTTCCTAATCCTTACCAATTTTTTGTGCATTCAATAACATAGTAGCACCCATAGTAGGGATAGTTGTCCATCCCAGTTTCATAGGTCCTTACACCCTCCACAAAATCTTTTATATCATAGAAGGGACATTCCAATATAACATTTTTTAGGATATCCATGGATTCATGTGATTTGATGCATCCCCTTCACCATCCATTGATGCATTAAGTTTGAATATTAAGGCCAAGTCTACATCATCCCCACTGATCCTCATTCCTTTAAATCATGCAACTACACTTTTTGACCAAATGATGTCATAATACCCTTGCCTAAAACAATCCCATCTTCATCCTCTAATCAAGCCTCGACTAGCATGACTATTACCACTTCAAAATTACTAGCTCATGAGTCCATTATTTCTAGGATGCAACAACTTTCAATAGGGGAATACTAGCTATTAACCTTATCATATTACCCACTCCTAGGGAATACGGTCATCCAACCAAAAAACCCATGTATCTACCCAACCTAAGTGAGCTCATCACATTTGGGCCACCATTATTACACACCCATTTGATATATGGTGGAATCAATCAAACAAACTTAGGTCTTGATAATGACACTTGTACTAAACCCTTTACTTTTAATTTTTTATTTCTTAATAAACCCCAATTCACACAAACCTACCTTTATCATTGTGCCTTGAAGGGCTTCAACACGGGTAGATATGAGTAGGGTCCTCATGATGTCACATTAGGATATTTCAAAAAACAACATAAAAACCATATCTCATGATTTAAAAAATATTCTCAATCCTCTCTCAAACCCATTCTTCTAGCAGTTTTGGAAGAAGAAGAGCAATCTTCATCATTTGATACTTCTTCCTTGACTAGTGAACTATATACATCCCTTCTAACTTTTTTTAGTTAATTCAATCTCCATAGATCCCCTTATCTTTCACCATGGTGGTGAGACCTAAATTATCCCTTTAGTATATCCTAAGTTAATAGGACATGATATGATAACCATCCCTTTTATTTAATGTTAAGATGATGAGTCAATCTTGACTCATCTAGGTGCTAAAAACTCTTATCTACGTAATTTTATTCCATCTAAAACATCTAGCTTACTAAATAAATCCACTATTAATATTAATATCAGGTCTTAGGAAACCCTAAGGATTGTTAAAATTAGCAAAGCCTTAAATCCCCAAGAAAACTAAGATTTTACCACTTTCTTATCATATTGTAGCGAGGCATTTACTTGGTCTTATAACTATATGCCTAGTATTGACCCCATAATAGTTATCCATAATATCATAAACTTTTATGATGCTAAAATACTAAAATAAAATCTCCATAAAATGCATCCCCACATTGTGCTTCTAGTAAAAGAGGAACTACAACACCTCTTATTTGTTAACTTCATTCAACCCATCGATTATCCTCGATAGATGTCTAACATCATTCTATTCACTAAGCCTACAAGGGGACTTTATATCTATACTAACTTTCATGATTTAAATCTTGCTTATCCAAAAGATGATTTCCCTCTCCCTAACATTGACCAATTAGTGGACTTGACAGCTAGTCATGAAATGCTATCCCTTATGGATGGTTTTTTTGGTTACAATCAAATACTTATTAAACCAAAAGATGAACATAAAACTACATGTATTACTCCTTAGGGGACCTTCTGCTATCATTTTATGCCCTTTAGCCTAAATAACATAGGACCTACTTATTAGTAGGTCATGAATTATATATTTCATGACATAATCCACAAAATTGTCGAAGACTATGTAGATGACCTCCTTTGGAAGTCAAAAAATTTCAAGGATCACTTATCCATACTTAAGGTTATCTTCAATCATCTACTCTAGTATCATGTGTATCTAAATCTAAAGAAGTACATTTTTGCTATCTTGATGGGTAAACTTCTGGGCTTCATTATTTCTATTTAAGGAATAAAAGTGGATCTTTCTAAAATCAGGCCATTATATAAATGCCTCCTCCATCCAACCTAAAGCAACTTCATAGTTTACAAGGCAAGTTACAGTCTATCCATCATTTTATATCCCATCTCTTTGATTGGTGTCAATCTTTCCATCATTTATTAAATATGGATAGTCACTTTGTATGGGATTATAATTCTCAAGAAGCCTTTAACACACTCAAATACTATCTTCTATCATCTCCAATCCTCACTCTACCTAAGGAGGGGTAACCTTTCTTCCTTTATATCTCATCTACTAACCATGCTCTAGGTGTTACGCTTACACATGGAGACAAGAATCATAAGGAACATGCTATTTATTATTTAAGTTGTACCCTCATAGAATATGAAACACATTATCCATATACCAAAAAACTATGCCTAGTATTAGTTCTTGAATCTTCTAATCTTCATCATTACCTACTTAACCAAAAGACATACATAATTATGACTACTGACCCCCTTAAGTTCATGCATTTTAACCCTTATCAAAATTAATGAATGGCCAGATGGATCATGCTTCTAGATGAGTTTGAGCTAGAATTTCTTCATGAAAAGTCTAGTAAAGGATAAATTATTGTTGATCAATTGGTCAAAGCACCTATTAGTGACAACTGACCAATAAATTGTGAATTTTCCAATGACTCTATTGCGTCCACTTCCTAATTAGTCCTAGAATTTCAAATGAATCTCTTCTTTGATGGGTCCACATGTGAGCATGGAGGTGGCATATGAATTATATTAATCCCTCTTTAAGGTATTCCCATGCCTTTATATTTTAAATTAGACTTTGAGTGCACCAATAACATGGTTTAATATGAAGTGTTTATTATAGGCCTCCAAACTACCCTTACATTAGGAGTCAAATCCCTTAATATATATGCTTATTCTCAACTAGTGGTCAGTCAAATTACTAGTATATATCAATGAAACAATGATATCCTCTAAAGATATAAGACCTTATCTAACCATCTTCTATCTACTTTTGAATGTTATTCTATCCAAACTACTCTTATATCAACTAATAATTTTGATGATACTATGGCATCTCTTGCCTCTTTTATTCCATCCTCATCTCAGGATTCCAAGCTATTTTTCCTTATCTATTGAGTTAACATGCCTTCCTACACAAGAACCGATCTTTCATCTATCAATATCAAGGAAAACTTAGAAGAGCCATGGTATGAAAAAATATTTACTTATTTGTCTACAAGACTATTTCCTCCCCATCTATCCAAAGGTGCTAGGTGTGTCTTTCAATAGAAAGTAACTTGCTATACTATATTGGGGGGTGTTTTCTATAAACATGGTTTCAATTAAATTATTATTCATTGTCTCCAAAATCATGAAGCTACCTTATCTATCTAGGAATTACATAATGGGTCATGTGGTGGAAACATTAGTGGCTGCATAATCACTAAAAAAATCTTATTTCTAGGCTATTATTGGCTGTTACATTAAGAGGTATGTAAAATGTCATCAGGATACAAACCTATCCCATGTCCCTAGTGAAGCCTTGTAGCAAGAGATTCATATCCATTCTCCCAATGGGGGATTGATTTTATAAGTAAAATCAACCCTAAGTCCTCTCAACATCATAGCTTCATCATTACTACTACAAAATACTTCACCAAGTGGGTGGAAGTTGTGCCACTTATCTTGACCAAGGTAGAAAATATTGTGGTGTTTATCCACCATCACATTATTTTTCATTTTGGAATTAAACATAAAATAATAATATATAACGAAAAATATTTCAAGAATAAGAAAGTCTAAGCACTATGTGACTCATTTAAAATCAATTTAAGTTTTTCCTCGCCTTACTATCCTTAAGCCAATGGTCAAGTAGAAGCATATAATAAAACCCTACTCAAAATCCTAACCAAAATCATCAATAAAGCTAGGAAGGATTGGTATATTTGTATCCCTTTCACCTTGTGGGCATATTGAACTAGTATTCAAACCCCTATGGGTGCTACTCCTTTTTTCCTAGTCTATGATACGGAAGTTGTACTTCCTTTGGAAGCCTAAATTCCCTCTTTTTGTGTCTCCCTTATAGACATAATTTCTGATGAGTATTTTTTTCAAGAGCATTTATCCCATATTGAATTCTTAGATGAGCATCATATGACAACCCTCAATCACCTTTGTATATATCAAGAATGACTAAAATGAACATATAATCAACATGTAAGAGAATAAGAATTTAACATTTGATACCTTGTACTTAAAGAAAATCAAAATGTCACTAATATGGAACAAAGTAAAAGGGGTAAATTTTTTCCTAATTGGCTTGGAGTGTACATCATAACCCATAAATATACATCCAAGGGATATCATTTGGCCTCTCTTGATGGTAAACTAGATTGAGAACCTATTAATCCATTGCATATGTGTCCTTTCTCTATTTAATATATCTTCATTCATATTGGTTATCTTATCTTAAATATTATCATATCTTCCTACCTTAAATACTAAACAATTATATGAGAGTTATGTGGTTATTTGGTAGTCAATATATCTTTAACCTTGAATATGAATACCCCAATTCTATTCATAGCATTCTCTCATGGATAAATTTCACTTGTAATAGGAGAAACCTCAAATCATTATATCCCTTATTTTTTTAAAGGTTGTTAGTTTTCCAAGATAACACAATCACCTCATGTAATGAACTCATGGAAACTATCCTAAGGTATCTTTTTATGCCAACTTGCATTACTATCTTTGAGATCCAAAATCAAGTAAGCGGTGAAAATAAAAAGTATCAAAATGGGCTAAATAAATATACTTTTTTCCTTGAAGGAAAGCTATAATCAAATATAAATGAAAATAACAAATTGATCCCTTAAAGGATAGCTATGAAAAAACCATCTGAATGTAGAGCACTCCCTTGAAGGATGGCTAACAAGCAAAAAACTTCCTGCATTAATTAGTTTTCAAATTATGCCACTTAAAATCCTTAAAAAGCAACAAAAATATAAAATAAATTATCAAAATTAATATCCCAAAAAATCTTCCCATATTGATTAGTCTACCCATTGGCATAAAAATGATCCTTGAAAGATAAATCTTGATTTCAAAATATGGTGTGTAGAAGGTTATCTCTAAATTAACCCATCCCCCATCTCACCAAAAGCATGTAATCCCAATAAATGACCAAGTTCAAAGCTCTGGCTAACTAAGGTTATGTCAATATCTCTTATCATCTAGCTAAGGATGCATATGCCATGTGTATGAGAGATTCTCTTTTTGGTTAAGGTCCAAGTAAATGCCAAGAAAATCCATAATATATAATCAATAAAACCCATACAATAACAACTATTAAACATTAAAAGCTATCTATAATCCATAATCATAATCTATTTATCAAAAACATATCTCAGATATAACATTCATAATACATAACATGTAAAATCCATAATCAATAATCCATAAAAATCCATAGCATATATGATAGCAATGGTTAGAATTAAAATACATAACATCTAATATATAATCAATTGTCTTGGCTTGTTGAAATTTTTGGACTTATGGACCATTTCACATGTTCCTAGTCTAGCTCTCAAGCCCCATATTGTTACCTTTTCTACCTCTATCCCATTTTTATGTCATATTAACCTTTAGATTTGAGGATTTTGACCCTTTGTTAGTTACCAAATATCCTTAAGTAATACCCATTTTTTCAACATATTGCCATTGTAAGATCCTAAACGTATCTTTTCTCTTGAGAACATTCATCTATAGGTAACACATACACCATATGTACATCAAATGCAATGGTTTGCCACTCCTATATTTTTTTCTCTTGCTAGCATTTTATTAAGCTAACCTATTTTAGCTATGTTATTTTTTTACTTGATTAGGTCTTTAGGGAGTTACTACATGCATCACTTTCTATCCCATTAAGTGTAACCTTGGAACTTCTTTGAGCCATATGCACTTCTATTTATCCATTGCTATCTTCCACTTGTCCATTTTCACTCATCCATGTTTGTTTTTACCTTCCATCTTTTTCAAACCCATAATTCATTCCATCTCACTTATCAACACTTATTTTGAGGGGGTATACCTCCCCAAAATAACCTTGGGGCATTAGGCACCTTATATTTTTTGTCTCACAACATGCTATTGCATATCACTCCTTAAAAAAGGGTAAATGTAAATTCTAGTTTTATACACCCTTGTGTATTAACATGGTGAATCATCACATTTATCCTTCATATATAACATAATGACCCCATTCATAATTATTTGAAATAATTAAATTAACCTCACCCATTTACCTTTACCACATGAGTTAATTAAGTTATTTACTATTATCAAATATGAATTAACACTATTTTACTACCCCTAACCATAAAATCATAAAAATAAAAAATAAAAAATCCCTCCCAACCTCCTATCAAACCCATCCCATGGTTTAAACAACCTAACAACTTAGAAGTCAGTTAAGCCTATCTTTACCCCATAAATAACCGTTTTGAATGGTGTAAAGATCACCTCCACCGATTTTGTGTAAATCAACATTGATTCTCCATGATCGATGTTGATCGGCTAAAAACATCATCAATCCATAAATATATAGAGATCCTCGTTGAACCAAAATATAGGCATAACACTTTTTGACTTTAAACCTCTATTGGGTTTTTCTTGGACCCTACGTATGAACATTATCAACACTTTTCCACCTTGTGAAACCTTTGTTCATGCAACTATCAAGGGATTTTGAAAACTTTTGAGCATATTTTTATAGTATTCTTTATTTGTGTGTTTTTAAGTCATTCAATGTTAGTATTTTATGTTAATTCATTCGTATTTATAGTTTTCTATCTTATGTACCTTTATGTCAACATTTAAATTTGATTTTCATCATTTTATCAATTTTACAAGTCATTATTATCATGTATTTTCATGGTTTAACATTTTACTCATAATCAACACTGATCCATCTAAATCAACATTAATCCTATAATATCATCATCGATCCTTGAATTTTACTTTCATAACATTAATAGTTCTAAAAACCTATAAAATCATGCATGATATTTTCTAAAAATGTCTTTTACATGTAGATGACTCTACCTAGTTTAGCATATGATATTGCTAGCATATTTGATCTCCCCATTGTCCCATTAACTTTATTCATTGATAAAAGTTACATTTAATTTGAATTAGGTCTTTATAATATGATTTTCACACCTAATTAGGAAATAATTAATGAATAATTGGCTATAATTCAAGATGATATTGAAATAGCTACTGAATTTTGGGATGATTACTTTGATCTCATTAATCTTGTTATAGATTAGACATCTTTGTTGTTATCTATTTGAATCATGTCCTTAAATGTATTTCTAATTTCATGTTTATTTATAAACTTGAGTGTTAAATGTGAGATGACATCCACCTAAGGAACCATATCACTTCTTGGGACTGTTTTCTTATGAGGCAACCCATTCATCTTTTTATTAATCAAATTTTTAAGTTAGTGTGATTTACAGGTCATTCCTCCCTAGCAAAAGAAGATTTCCCACAATCTTGATCAAGGGTTTAGAATAAATATCCATCTCTAATTAATATTTAAAACCTTGCATTTGTTTTGTTTTTAGTAGCTAATCCGATCACATTGAAAAAAGCAAAAATAAAAAATACTAAAACACATGAACAATGCACCAAATAATCAAAAAGAGAAATTTTGTACCTTGTTCATATTAATTATATATATTCCAATAGGATTTGGAGGATCCTAAGAGAGTATTATATGACCTCCAATCACTTTCATGGTCAAACAAGTCAATTTGGATGCATTATCTCCTCAATCTTCTCAAATTAGTCACTAGCAAGGGTTTTACAAGGGTTTAGACCTATTTACCCTCTTAAAATTTGTTCATAAAGATGGGAAATTGAATTTGAAAAAAATTACATAATATAAAATTATATGACCCCTATAAAATTCTCTATAAACTCCCTTGGCCTCCATGCAAAGTCTTATGAAAGATGTGAGCATTTAAAATCACCTTATCATGATTATTTTCACATTTTACATAGGTATGATTTGGTCTTTAGCCCAAAAATGGAATTATTATGATTTATATATATATATATATATATTATAAGAGATTTAACACATATAAAATGTCCCTAAAAACATTTTTCAATCCACTATAAAGTTGTGCCAAGGTTGGAAATGAATCTGATCTTCCACTTGGCTTCTAAGCCTAAACCTGCCTAACAAGCTTGTCTACACCTTAAAGCCCAAAATACACATAATACACATTTTTAAATTATTTATAAGTCATACATAAGGCTATAAGTAACACTAACCTCTCATTTGGACGCTGAGACAAAACCTTGCCTTTTAGGCCTACATGCAAACTTAGCCCCTAAGCCATCTTGTTGGGTTCCATCATTTTGTGAGATATTATTATTTTTTTAATATTTATTCCCACTTCACACACCTAATTTACATTTACAAACATCCCATAGTCCATCATACTCACCCATCTTCTCCAATCTACCATTTTATCCTTAAGGGGAGTGCCCACTGTCTAAGACAAAATAGAGGGCACTCCACCAATTTAATCATGAAAAATGAAACTTTTATAGGATTATATATGTTATTTATACCATATTTAAAAGAATTAGGCCTCTAAATATCTCATTTGACCTTTTAAATCCCTTAAAACCCAAAAATAGGTTGTGTAAAAGTAATATGTGTAGGGTTTGTTGGTGTTGATTATATGTTGTTTGATTGGGGGTCCTTCTTTCTCTATTTTTCAAGTCAATAGATTATATATAACTTAATGATTCTTATATAGGTGTACCAATTTATATTCCTCAATCCAAACTTCTATGTACATCCTCATACTCCTACCTAGTCAAGACTGTAAGTATAAAATCCTGATTGTGTCCTATTCTTTAACACCATACCTATAGGTACGGTCTGCTTAGTTGGAATTGAGACAATATTAAAAAAAAATATTGAATATTACCTTAAAATTTAAAAATTATAGGGCCCATTATTAACCTTGAGATTAGTCTAAAACATCCTTTTAACACATTGTCTTAGTTAACTGTCTACCTATAGTCACCTATAGGTGATTGTAGGGGACCCTATAGGTGGATTTTATCCCCAAAAACCATGATAAATATTAATTGTAAACCCATTGATATAATTTTTATGTATTTTAAATATTATCTCAACTATAAATATTTGTATCTCCACTTACAACTCTATTATGGATGGTATAGAGGTTCAAAGTCAGCAATATGTGAACATGTCCATAATGGGACACCTGTAGGTGATAACTGGACCTTGAAACATCACTAACCAAATTAAATGATGACCTAAATTCCCATTGGTATCTATTGAAACAAATAAATTTTTCCAAACATGGAATATGCCTTGGTATTTCAATATTGGGTGAAGGGATCTTTTTTTAATCAAAACCTATAGATGATCTTTGTCAATGTTTAGTGCATAAAAACACAACTTTAGGCCTCCTAAAAACCATCTTAAATTGATAATTTTACCATAAAAATTTTTATATTCATTTTAAAATATATTTAATTCAAAAAAAAACATGATAATGCATCAAAAAAACCATAAACCCTATTACAAAATACCAATAAAAGCTCAAGGAACTCTATTTTCATATTTTAGGGACAAAGGGCTTGAACACTATGATTTGAGTTTTTGAGCATGATTATCCACTAAGTTTTAAAAATATCATAAAAATAGGTCTTATATGGTACACTAACCCATTATTAATTGAATAATTATTTCAAATTGTCCTAATTCTTTCATCAAATACCCTCAATTCTCTGCCAACACCACCTATAGGTGGACATTATCAAGTTTGTAGATAGTAAGTACAAATATGGAAAATGTGCATTACTTTGACCATTTCATGAGTTTTTAACCAATATCAACACTCATAAATTAAATCTTCATGATTCAAAGGGTTTGAAACCACCACTAAGATTCTAACCCAAGTATGATATCATCATGATAGGTTGTTTGTGCTCCTTGAATGGTATGGAAACAATATGTGAAATGTATGAGAAATGTATCATGAAATTGAAATTATAAAAAAATAAATGATTTATAAAAGAGATAAAATGATAAATTATGATATCATAATATTTATTAAAGCTTTATACCTTGATTTTATGTTGGAAAACTTCTTTAGGCACCTATAGGTGCATGCTTATGGTAGGAAACTAAGTGTAGCAAGAAAATGATTCCTTCATGTTGATCATACACCATTTGGTAAAATATATGGATCAACCATGGGATAAAAATATTTACATCACCATATTACTACTTTTCACTCTCTTATTAACGTATTATATCCCTAACATGGCTCATTTTAATGATTATATATGACATTCATAAAGTAGACTAATTATATGGTGACGTATGACTACACCTTCATGGATAATTTATTGGATAATGAGACTATAAATTTAGTGGTTAATAAAAAATTTAAAACATGTTAATTAACTTATTTCCACACTCTAAAATAACTAACAAATCATGAGGATCCCAAAAATGGTGAAAAACTACTTGTAACATAGCATAGTGCATTAACTTGCAACCTGAGATGGTTTACATATAAAAACATAATGGAAGGTGAAAAAAAGAATGGATATAATTATATAAGATATTGAACATCTTATATAATCACTATCATTAGCTAGATTGTATGAAATCATCTAGATAAGAGCAAAACCTATGGGGTGCATAGATTAGCAAATAAAAACACACAGTCAACTTCATGAGGATGGTTATTAAATCACATGAAACTATTTTTAAAAATAATTTTATGTAAATTAATATATTTGAGTGTAATTTCACCTCCCAAGGGAGTTTGACCTAGAAGTTCTCGTAATTACCATACTAAGCATGAACCTATTGATCACTTTTGCATGTCTAGAAGGGTAAGAAAGGATCAAAATGATATTGAGCCTTATTTATCACTTTCAAAGCATTTAAATAAATAATATGAGTGTGAGGAATATTAATATACATTACATCATCTTCTCCCACATGTCACCTTCCCGTACATGTCACCTTCCCCCATGGGTCGTACAAGTACCAAACTCTTCTCTTTTCCTAAGAAAATTGCTCTTTATTCTAAATAACCTTCCAATTTTAAATTATAAAAGTTATTAAGAATTATTAAGACATGAAATTTTAAATCACATTTTTTAACCTTCACATTTCCCAAAGAGGCCATATAACTCATTTAATTCTCTATTTATGACCCCAAAATGATATATTGACTAATATGACTAATAACCAAGGCCAGTGTGATTTAATAACATAAAAATACACATAATACACCATATGAAATAATATTAGACCCATAAAAATACCTAAAACTGAATTTTTAACCTATAGGGGTCCCAATTTGACCTATAGGTCAAATTTAGTTAATAAATTGGTGACTCATAAGGTTAGTATGCCTTTTATACTAACTAGACCAGTAGCTTCATTAGTTCATTGGGATTATGGAGTTATCTAAAGTTTGAGACACAATAAGATTAATTTTATAACTATATTTGATAAATACAAGACTAATGACTACCTCAACCACACAAAACAAAAAGAACACACACAAAGCAAAAGCAAACACACATGTGATTCATGAGAACTTGTTGAACACACACAGTAAAATAAACAACCTGAATCAAACACTAACTAACCTAATATGAAAACCCCCTCTTGAATCAAATGGGAATTTTTAAACCCTTTTTGATTCATGACATGAAGGAATGAATGAGACATATAGTCTTTTGATCCTTGAAATTGATGCTTCTAACTTTTTCATGATGCTTGCAAACTTCGTTGGCATGATGTTCAATGAGAACCAAGTATTTATAAATAAGTTAGATATGTAAATGAAATATTATTACATCTAAATAGCCTCAACTTCCTCATATGGATACTAAATTACAACCTATAATGGTGATTCATATGGGCATACCTTCTTGCTTTCTATAGTGCTCTTAATAGGATCGGGTTTCTTTTTAGATTCAAGTTATTCTAGATCATCATAAATATTTTCATATTCTATCCAATATTAGTCATAATCCTCCATGGTATTCATGTACTTGACATTCAACTTGGAAAATCTCTTCAAGCTCTTAAAATAACTTTATTTTCAGTTGCTAATCATTTTTGTCCTCTTTATCATCTAGAACCACTACCTCTTCAAATATTATAGTCTTGTTGTATGAGTTCATCAACATAGTTTTATAAAATATCCAATGCATCTGAGGGTGTTTCAAAATCAATATGAAGTATTGGGTCATCTTCAATAATAACAACTTCCACCTTGGTCTTAAGAGATTTTTCTATGACTATAACCTCTTCAATCTTCTCTTCTTGATGTATGAGTTCATCAAGCTGGTTTTCTTCAACATTTATGAGATTTTTATGGATATAAAGTTGTATCTTATCAACCATAACTTGATTTTTATTCTCAAGGGATGAAATATCTTCCATCTCCTTCTCTTTCTTGGTGATGCTAAGACAAGGCATATTGATATCATGTGACCTAGCCCAATGAGGCTGCTAAGGAGGTATGTTATCTTCAAGCAAGAGTTTTGAATTATTATCAACCAACTACACTTATTAATTTTCCCATACCATAGGTACATTAAGGAAAAGGTTGATGGGGTGAGGATAATATGAACTAGTTCGTAGAGGTGAAACATAAAACTCAACATTAGGTTGACAATGAATTGTAAGGGATTCTTTTGGGAGATTTTGAGGAAGGGGAGGTAGACCTTGGGATAAAAATTCTTGATTTTATTCCTTAAATTTTAGAATAACTTAATTTAAATATTATAAGGCTTGATCATTCTCTTGATGAAGGTTAGATGGGGTGTGTTTAGGTATATGATCTTCTTTTGGGTCTAAACCTTTCATCACACCTTGACTTAGCAATTTCATCCTTGACTCTAACTCTTTAATTTTCTTGGATATTTTCTCTTGGAAAATTATCTATTAAATTTGATATGCATCATAATGAGGATAAGGATTATAATATGGCTCATATGGAGGACAATAGGTCTCTTTAGGAAAGGTGGGAGGGACTTTCATAGGATCAAGCTCTTTCTTAACTTCACATTCTTTATCAAGGGTTTTATCTTATTTATTTCCCCATGATTCCATTAACTTATTCAAGATTAATAAATTGTTATTAGGATTCTTTTATTGAGGTAGTGATGTAACTTGATGATTGGATGAAGTGTTCAAGAATATTGGGATCTCCTTAGGCTTAGACTCTCCACCTTGTCTCTAACTTGGAATCACATATCTAGAGGTCTTCTCTTGAGGTGAGAGTGTAATGAGAGAGGAACATGATATCTTAGATTCCACTTATTTTAATAATGAGATGGAATAATTCACCTACATGTTGGACAACTCAATCTACCTATAAATATTTTCTTCAAACACAAGGCTTATCTCTTCAACTCTCTTTTCTAACTGATTCAAAAAATTATTAATTTGGTAAGCTTGATTGGGTTCATGAGTAAGATTCATGTAATAATAATAGAAATTTTTAGAAAGTGGATAGTAAGGCTCACATAATTAGTGGGTCTACTCCTCATAAACTCTTAGTTTTTATTCTAGGGATGTAATCAAGCCACTCACATGTAGCATCTCACTTGTGAGCCTATTCTAGTAATAGCTCTCAATAGGATTCCACTCTTTTAAATAACTATAATTAATCTCTCACCTTATGAAAAATATGACTAATAACTTCTTGACCATGTCCCCTTAATGTGTCAAGATCTAACATATACTTCTCATAGCCCAAAAGAGTTTTATTAAAAGTGGAAATATATTGACTTGAGAAGTGAATAGGTTGACTAGGAGGAGAAATATATTGAGGAGGCTAGTTATAAGACTGATACACTTCATGATAAGGTTGACAATGGTCATATTAGAGCTGACAATAATCATATTGTAATTGTTAAGGATCATGACAAGGCTAATAAGGAGTGCCATTAGCTTGGTAAATCTCACCAACTTATGTAAAATAATACTCAACACCAAATTTATCCATGGAAATTCATTAGGAAGCAAGAACATAAGGAATGATTATGAATAATATTCATAATGAATGCCTAGGATGGTTGACCAGTTGATGTAATCTCAGAGTGACCATTGATGTTTAGATAGATGCCTCTAAATGTTGATGTGTTAAAAGGAAACACTAAAAATATTTAATATTATTAAAATAAGACTCCCATAAATCATGCAAAAAAATTCTCTCACATGTATTTTCACCCATTTGGGAGATCTCTAAGCTCTCCTCATCCAAATGTCATCATTGAAACACCTATAGGCTTGTGTGTAGCCTATGAATGAGGTGAATCTCTACATAAGACTAGCTCCCTTGATGTACCACTTTATATCAAAAATAAAAATAAATTTTGTGAGGGAAAATGGAGAGAGAAAACTAAAACAAAACTATCCAAAGGGAGGTGATACACCAAATAAGTTGATAACTTCCAACCAGCTACATGTTACACATGAGAACAAAGGACTAACCAAACATAAACTTCTCAAATCTACATCTTCTCATAAGGAAACTTGGAAAGATAATAAAATGAGTTATTTGTGCATGGAAAGAGAGTGTGAAATGGACCATTCAAGGTTAGAAAGCACAAGTTTCCATACAAGGCATGAAACTCATGAAAAGTGGTATGAAACTCCTTGTGTTGGCTCAGAAAAATTTATCATCCAAACCTATTTAAACATAAAAAAATAACTATGGATAGGTCTGATTATTTTAATGAGATGGAAACATTTAAAACTTTCATTTACATGCATTGGTTATAGTCTTAGTCATCTAGCATCATCTTGAAATAAGCTATCACCATTTGTAGTCTAAATAACTCTTATTTCAAGCACCCTACACACTTGGCCTCCAAAAATGAATATTTTATCAATTAAAATATATAGTATGGAGTTAATTACATTTTTAAATACCCTCCATGGACTTATAGGCATCAGGCACACCTTAAAATCAGCTCACTTGAAGTTTTCCACCCTTCTCACTAGCTTGGTCACTATGCCAGTTTTGACTGGCTAAGATGAATCAGTTATTTGAGTCATGTAAGATTTTTTATGAGGAAATAAATTACCATTTTATGTTACTAAAAGTAATTATATACCTCCCAAAATTTATTTCATATTTTAAAACCTCTTATAACCTACACAATGCACAAAATAGTCAAAAAGAGTAATTTTGTATCCTGTTTGTATAGACTCCATATAGTCCAATAGGATGGGGATGAAATTTATATATTATTATACAACCTAAAATAAATTTAATGGTAAAAATCATCAATTTAGATGCATTATCTACTCAATCTTCTCAAACTAGTCACTAGAAAGGGTTTTGCAAGGGTTTAGGCTTGTTTACCCTCTTAGTCTTTGTTATTAAAGATGGGACATTAAATTTTAAAAAAAAATACAAAATATAAAATTATAATACCCATAAAAACTCTTATAAATTCCATTGGCTCCATGAAAATTCTCATGAAATATGTGAGCATTTGAAATCACCTTATCGAGCTTATTTTCACATTTTTTATAGGTATGATTTGGTACTAAGCCCAAAAATGTCCTTATTGTGATTTATATACATGAGAATATATTTAAAATATCTAAAATTTCCCTAAAAACATGTTTCAATCCATTTTAAATCTTTGTCAAGGTTGGAAATGAATATGACCTTCTATTTGGCTTCTAGGCCTAAATCTACCTAACAAGCCTATCTACACCTTAAAGCCCAAAATGGGTTTATGATGGATTTAATTTCAAGGAATAAGTTTTTAAACATATTTAGTGAACAAATACACATATTAAAATGAGTTATAATTCATACCTAAGGCTGGAAGTAACACTGACCTCTCATTTGGACACTAAGACAAAACCTTGCCTTTTTAAGCCTGCTTACAAACATCACCACTTGGGCCATCTTGTTGGGTTACATATTTATATGATGTGTTACTAATGTTTTTTTATATGTATTAAAAATTCACACATTTAATTTCCATGTCCAAACATCCCTTGGTCCTTCCTTCTCATTCATCTCCAATCTGCCAATTTATGCTTAAGTAGAGTGCCCTCTATCTGAAACAAAATAGAGGGCACTCCCCATACTTTCATCACAAAAAATAATATTTTAGAGTTTTATCTAGGTGATGGAGACCATATTTACTAAAAAATTTCACTTTAATATGTGATTTGACCTTCCAACTCCCTTAAAACCCAAAAATAGGCTATGTAAAAGTATTGTGTGTAGGGTTTGTTGGTGTTGATTGTATGTTTCCTGATTGGGGGTCCTTATTACTCTATTTTACATGTAAAGATATTATAAAAACCTTAATTATCCTTATTTAGGTGTCCAAATCTCTATTCCTCACTCCAACCTTCCATGTACATCTTCATAGTCCTACCTAGTCCAGAATGTAAGTATAAAGTCTTGATTGTATCTTGTTATTTAGCTCCATACCTATAATATGGTTTTCTTACTTAGACCTAAGATAATATTAAAAAACATTCATGAATATTACCTAACCATTTAATAATTATTTTTACCATTATTAACCTTTATCTTATCGTAGAACATCTATTCAACATATTATCTCAGTTAACTATCTACCTATAGTCACCTATAGGTGGACTATAGGGGACCCTATAGGTGGATTTTATCACCAAAATCCATGATATATATTAATTATATACCCCTTGAGATAACTTGGATTTATTTTTAATCCTTTCTCAACTATCAAGATTGGTATCTCCATTCACAACTCTACTATGGATGGTATAGAGGTTCACAATCAGTTGTAGGTGAACATGATCATAATGGGATACCTGTAGGTGATCACTAGACCTTGAAACATCAATAAAAAACTTAATTGTGGCATCCATTCTCATTGGTATCTATTTCACCTCATAATGTTTTATAAACATGGAATATTCCTTGGTATTACAAGATTGGGTGGAGGGATCTCTTTTTGATCAAAACTTATAGATGATCACTACCAATGTTTCATGCATAAAAACACAACTTTGGGCCTCCTAAAAACCAAATTCAATTGATCCCTCTACCCCTAAAATTTTTTGGAATCATTTTATTATATGGAATTAAAAATAAATACATGAGGATGCATCAAAATAACTGGCAACCCTGTTAAAAAATACCAATAAAACCTTAATGAACTTTATTTTCATATTTTAGGGACAAAGGGGCCTAAAAAGTATCATTTGAGTCTTTGAGCATGATTATTCATTATATTTTCAAATTATCCTAAAAATAGTTTTGTCATGGTACACTTAACCCATCAAGACTTCAATAATTATTTCAACTTGTCATAATTTATTCATCAAATACCTTTAGTTATCTATCAACATCACCTATAGATGGACATTGTCAAGTCTATAGATAGTAAGTACAAATATGGATAATGTGAATTGATTTTAAAATTTCCTAAGTTTTAAAACCAATATCAAAACTCAAAAATTCACTCTTCATGCTTTAAAGGGGTTTTAAACCACCACTAATATTCTCACCCTAGTATGACATCATCATGATAGGTTGTATGTGCACCTTAAATGGTATGGAGGTAGTATGTGAATTGTATGAGCAGTGGTATAATGACCTTGAACATATAACTGAGTCCATGATCTTATAAATAGATCAAATGATAAATTATTGTATCAAAATATTGAGGAAAGATTTACACCTTGTTTCAATGTTGTAAAAAATTTTGTAGGCACCTATAGATGCATGCTTATGGTAGGAAACTGAGTGTAGCAAGAAAAGGATTCCCTCATATTGATCATACAACATTTTATGAACTCAATTTTATCACCCATCAGATAAATATATTTACATCACCATATGACTCATTTTCACTATCTTATTAATGTATTCCACCCCTAACACAACTCATTCAAATCACTGTATATGACATTTATAAAGTAGACTAACTGTGTAGTGACCTTTGACTGCACCTTCAAAGTGAATTGCTTAGATAATGAGCCTATAAAGGTGAGAAGTTAATAAAATATTTAAATTACGTTAATTATCTTATTTTCACCCCCTATAATCACTGTTAAAGCATGAGAATCTTGAAAATGGTGAAAAACTACCTGTAACATAGCATAGTGCATTCACTTGCAACTAGAGATGGTTTACATATCAGAACATCATGAAAAATGAAAAAAAATAATGGATAGAATTAGATAAGGGATTAAAATTCCTTTAGAATCACTATTAGTATCTAAGTTATAAATAATCATCCAAACAAGATCAAAACCCATGGGGTACATAGACTAGCAAGCAAAAGAACATAGTTAACTTCATGAGGATGATTCATAAAGCACAAGCCACCATTATTAAAAATATTTTAATGGAAATGAATCTCCAATGAGTGCAATTTCTCTAATTGATCATACCAAGAATGAGTTTTTTGATCACTTTTACATGTATAGAAGGGCAAGAAAGGAGTAGAATGGTTTTTGGGCCTTTTTTAGCACTTTGAAAACATGTTAATCATTTGGATGAGTGTGCGGATGTTGCAAGGACATTCCATCACCTTCTCTTATGTGTCACCTTCCCTCACATGTCACCTTCCCCCATGGGCCATACAAGTACCAAACTGTTCTCTTTTCCTAAGAAAATTATTCTTTCTTTTGAAGAAACCTACCAATTTTTAGTTATAAAAATTGATTAAGAATTTTTATGGCACATTAGATGTGACATCACATTTTATAACCTTTATATTTCTGAAGGAGGTCATACAATTCATCTAATGCTCTATTTATGACCCTAAAATGACTCAAAATGATATATTGACTAATATGACTAATAACCAAAGATAATGTGATATGGAATAACATAAAAAGACATATAATTCACCCTATGACATAATATTATATCCCTAAAAACACCTAAAACTCAATTATAT
>JARHVA010007040.1:10000-47500 GCA_037957365.1 Torreya grandis
TATAAGATTAAAATGTTTGATAAGTTTTATTAATTAATAGAATATGTTGATATAAATTAGATAACATTGCCAATGTTAAAATATATTACTCTAATTTTTTAATATAATGCAAGATGGAAGTTGATTAGAATTAGTAGGATTCAATAATTTCTCTCTTATATTCAGGTAAACCAATTATCAAAAGTTTTGTCCCAAATAAATTAACCAAGTGTTTATGTTTATTGTAATTATATTTTTGATTCATAAATTTTCATAATTTAGTGCAGAAATTAGCCAATTAAATGATTTCTTTTATGGGGTAATCAATTAATGAAAATTTAGGCCCATATCATAGTTAGTCTTTGATAATTACATTTATGGGCCTTGAGTTTCCTTAATTGATTTCCCCATTCAATCATTCAATAGTTTCTTTGAAAGGGGAATTCAACCAATGCATTAAAATCATCAAATCACCTTAGATTGTATAAATTAGATTTACGAGCCTCAATGTTACTTTATTGAGTACCCCAATCAACCAATCAAAATTTATTAAATGCGACACTCAATTAGGGAAAAACAAACACAAATTTAAAATATTTTTTTAGAATTGGGTTAACAAGGCTCAATTTTAGTTTTCCAATAATTTATGTAACATTACAGTCCAAATCAAATCAAGTTGTCAAAATTACATCTCATGAACTTAGTTTACCCTATTATTTATCCCCATTAAACCAACTATGTAAGTTTTACAAAGGGGCAATCAATTAGTGAAAATATAACCCCAAATCACATTATGTAATTTCATTCAATTTTGTGGGACTTGATTTTACTTAATTGAGTGGTCCAATAAAATAATTTATTGACTAGTTGAAAGGGGAAATAAATTAATACAATCATAGTGAAAATAACCACATGTTTTAAGAAATGGGTTTATGGTCTTGATTTTTTCTATTAAAGTTACATAGTTAACCATTCAATTGATTTATTTCATTATAAACTATATTGGTCAAAAGTGAGGTTGAATGCACATAAGGTTAATGCAGTTATATTTTTGGGGCTCAATTATCCATAATTAATTGATCCTTATGACAAATATATTTATTAGATGAATGGAACACCCACTTAGGTCAAATATTTAAATAAATCAAATAACATTGTTACATTTAGGATTACATTTTTTCTTACCTATTTGAGTGCTCCAGTCAATTAATCAAGTCATTTTTTAAAATTTTCATTAAATTATGGAAAACCAATGCCCAAATCACATTAAATTATCAAAATTACATTCACAAGGATTGAGGTACCCTAATTAATTAACTAATTTAACCAACCATATTACTCACTACATGGGGATGTCATTAGATTAAATCAATTCCAAATAACTTAAATATATTAAGATAATAAGATTTGGGGGTCAATTTTCCCCATTTGAGTGACATGTTGAACTAATTATTCAAATATTTTGTCTCTATAATGTTTATGAGATTTTATTTCCCCTTATTAATGGCCTAATCAAGCAATCAAGTGATTGGTTATATCAGTTATTTAATTAAGGAAAAATAGGGAGAAATCATACTAGGTTGTCATGATTATGTTTGTAAGTCCCATTTTTTAATGATTGAGTACCCCAAACAACTAATAACTTCAGCAGTTCAATGGGTGTCTCAATTGAAGTAAATCGATACCAGTATAACTTAGGTTGTCAGAATTAAGTTTACATGATTTTTTTTCCCTAACTGAAATCCTCAATAAATAATTTTAGTGATTATTTAAATGAGCAAATCAACTATGTAAAATCATGGACCAAATCACATTACATTACTTATTTAGTAAAATAGGGAACTCAACTAGGGAAAATAAATCCCCAAATTATACTGTGTAGTTTTTATTAGGGTTATCAAGGCTTGAACTCACTTAATTGAGTGCCCAAATAAATCAATCCAGTGATTGGTTGAATGAAGCACTTAAGTATAAAAAATTGAGGCCCAATTAAAATTATATTTATGAGGTTAAATTATCATAATTTAATTTACCTCCAAAATAATATAGTGATTGGTTTAATTTTTTTCTTAATTAAAGAATTTTGGGGCATAAATAAACATAAACTTTTATGATAAGGTTTGTGAGGCTCAAATTTACCTTATGAATTGTACCAATAAACCAATTGATTGATTGGTTTATTAAGTCAATTATTAATGGAAATTAAGGGAAAAATCACATTATGTTTTCATAATTAAATTTATTGGGTTTGATTTTCCATAACTTAGTTCTTAATTCAACAAATCACATAATTACATCAATGGGTAATTGAACTAGTTTAAATTGAACCTCAAATCACTCTATTTTTCTATTTCTCACCTAAGAAACCCAATATATATATATATATATATATATATATATATATATATATATATATATATATATATATATATATATATGCAATATTAAAATCATGTAAAATATGGAAATATATGTATTAATATGAATTGAACTAATAATTAAACTTTGTATTGTTTTCATTTAGAATTAAAAAAGTAATAGAGAGATAATATACTTATCTATTTTTATATATGTCAATTATAAAAGGAGTAGTTTTATCTAATGATTCTTTATAAGTTCTTCATCACCTTTAAATACCAAAAAAATAAAATTTAAGTTTGTTTTGCACACTACTAGTTAAGTCTAATCATTTTCATAACAAACAATATCTAGAGATTACCAACATTATCCCTATGCACTATGCAAGTATTAAATCCTAAGTACCCTACGGTTATGAATATAAATGGTTCTTGTATGTGCACATGGATTCAATATTATAAAATTAATATATTTTTCCTTCTTTTTATATAACCCATAATTGTGTTTTTGACCACAATTTATTGTCTAAGAGGGGGTTATTATCTCATGTTGTTTAAAACCAAACATTTTGTATTGAATGGCTAAGCAATTTTAACATTCTATTACTATTAATAAGAATTGAATTATAAATGTATATCCCACTAACATGTATGCAAAATATTGTGATCAATTTAGAATATGATGTAATATTTTGACCTTTTACACTTGCTAAAATGTGACATTGATTGTGTGCATGTAAACTTTACTCTTTTCTTGATACTTCATATTTATTATATATTTATAACTTTTTGATAATATATAAAGTGAATACTAATGATCCCTCATGCTTCTTAGTGTCTTCCAAGGTGATGGCCAAGTCATACAAAATGAATAAGAGATTATGAGTGCTCTATATTTAGATATGACTATTCATTAAGTCCTATTATGAACATCCCATTAAAGGTATTTAAGTTGACCTAATGTATTATTTCTAATTTTTTAAAAAGTCATTCAGTGGGCCCAACAATTACAAATAAAGGCAAACTCTAGTGGTAATTAGCATTTTATAATTTTTTTGATAGTGTTACATAGGTCTAAAATAATATTCTCAGATATAGAGAAGGATTATCTAGGATTATGAGATGTTATTAATTAGGGATAAGACTATACTTAATAGGTGTATCTATAAAAATGTGTAGAATAAAATAAATGGATAGATGAAAAGAAGGAAAATGTGGTCAAGATTCAAATGTAGGCATATTGCATATTACCAAAGTATTTAAAAGTATGCCGAATACGATGTTGCTAAAGTGTCTAATACCAAATTTTAATGTCTATATATCCCGCTCACCCTGATGAATATTCATTAATTTATATTATGAGTATCCCATGAAAATTATTTAGGTCAATCTAATGTGTTGTTTCCAACATTAAAAATAGTCAATGTGTGGGCCTAAACCATATTCATAGAGGCAAAATCTATTGGTAATTGGCATCATATAGGTGTTTCACTATTACCCCATAATTGTAAAATAATGTTCTCACATAAAGAGAAGGGTTGTATATAATTATGAAATGTTCTTATTTAGGGATAATCTTATACTTAATAGAAGTATCTAAAAAATATCTGGACAATAAAATAGATAGGTAAATGTAAATATTACTCTTTCGTTGATCCTTGATATTTATTATATATTTATACCTTTTTGATAATGTATTAAGTGAATACTAATGATCCCTCATGTTTCTTAGTGTTTCTCAAGGTGATGGCCAAGTCATACAAAATGAATACAAGATTATGAAAGATCTGTATTTAAATATGACTATTCATTAACTCCTATTATGAACATCCCATTAAAGGTATTTAAGTTGGCCTAATGTACTATTTCCAATTTTTAAAAAAGTCATTTATTAGGCCTAACAATTACAGATAAAGGTAAACTCTAGTGGTAATTAATAGTTTATAATGTTTTTGATAGTGTTACGTAGGTCTAAAATAATATTCTCACATATAGAGAATGATTATCTAGGATTATGAGATGTTATTAATGAGGTGTATCTTTAAAAATGTAGATAATAAAATAAATTGGCAGATGAAAAGAAGGAAAATGTGGTCAAGATTAAAATGTAGGCATATTGCCAAAGTACTTAAAAGTATGTCAAATGCGATGTTGCTAAAGTATCTAATACCAAATTTTAATGTCTATATATCCTCAACACCCTGATGAATATTTAATAATTTATGTTATGAATATCCCATGAAAATTATTTAGGTCAATCTAATGTGTTGTTTCCAACTTTAAAAATAATCAGTGAGTGGGCCTGAACCATATTCATAGAGGCAAACTCTATTTGTAATTGGCATCATATAGGTGTTTCACTTTTATGCTATAGTTTTAGAATAATGTTCTCACATAAAGAGAAGGGTTGTATATAATTATGAGATTTTCTTATGTAGGGATAATCTTATACTTAATAGGTGTATCTAAAATATATGTGGACAATAAAATAGATAGGTAAATGTAAAGAAGGAAAATGTGGTCAAGAGTTGAATGTAAGTGAATTAAAAAAAAAAGTATTTAAAATTATGTCAACTACTTATTTGTTAATTTGTGTATACACCCCATTCTTTCATTTCCCCCCCTTCCCAACACTCTCAATTTAGCATTGAAGTTATTAATTTAAATGGGTAAAAATTGAAATTTGGTGCTTTGGTGTTGATAAGTGTGACTAAAATTTACCATTTGTTCCATGTGAGACATTTTTATAAACCATATGTATATAAATTTTATCTCATAATAAGAAATTTTAAATAATTTGAATCAATAAATCACGTAAAATTTAAAATCCAAGGAATAAAGAAAATTTATAATATGCGAAGCATTTCCACATGTCTAACTTGTGATAAAATCATTGATTTATCATGCCCTAAGGATATTAATCCACTAAAATAATGATTTGAATAATATACATTCCCAAAAATCCATTTTATAAATATATCTATAAGTTTACCAACATAGTAACCTCAACTATACTATATTTATTATATTAATTATTTTGTGGAACCTAAAAATCAAGTTCATAGATTAAATTGAAACCCCAAAATAAGATTACTTATAAAATTCAAACCCTAAAATAGGCTCATCTATAAAAATATAACCTTGAAATATATAACTAATATGTAAAATTATAAATTGATGCATATAGATGTATATTGAAAGTGGTTATTAGAACTGATTATTATTTTTAGTCAATCCACAAGACTTTCATTTATCCCCACATTATCCAAATATATATTAATGTATTCAACCATTTATATTAAAAAAATTTATTGCACTTAAATTTACTTCTTATAATAAAGATACTTGAGATTCTTTCTTAGACAAATTACATTTTCATTGATGCAATTTATCTTTATAACATTCTATGTGAACCCAACTCTAAAAAGAACCTCTGAATCATAATAACTTCCTTAATATCGTGAGAAACTACCATGAATCAATATTTTTTAAGTTGATATCACAACACTAAATCCAATCTTTTTTATAAAACATATGTCCTTGATTAAATCTTAACACACACACATACACATTAGTAAACTTATGATAGTCAAGATCTCCAACCTAGTCCAATATAAATTTACTTATAGATTTACATTCTTTATTTCTCTAGGTTTCTTATCCTATAATATCACATCTTAATGTGTTACATGTTGGTATGTGAAGATCATATACACAATTAACCAATTATCATTGTATTAATTGGACATGAATTTACTAATTATTTCCACTTATTAGGCAATTTATAGTCCTCCTCCTTTTTTTGAGGGAATTTTTAAGAAATATTAGATTAATCCTTGCTCTTCTTTAGGTATTACACATGTGATGAAACCTTTAAGTAAGATAGAATCCTTAATCAATTTCTATGAGAAAAAATGTCCCACTTAAAGTTTAAAGTAAAATTAGAATCAATGTTGATACAACCATGAAATCCATTAAAGAAACATGTAGGAGATTTTGTGCATACATGTTTTTATTGTGTAAAATTTCAAACATATGCATATAGGATCAAAAATAGGTTCTATTATCTAGCCCAAGGCCTAGACATACACATACACAATTGAATCCATGTTTTTGACTAAATATAATCAAAAAAAAAAAAAAATTCCACCATGATAAACACTATAAATTTAATAAATAAATATATAATGAAGGCCTTTAATATAATTATATAGACCATAAAATATTATCATATGGAAAACACCTAATTATTTTGAATAGCTCACATAGCTTACTAATCATTAGTTTGGGAACTTGTAATTTATTTATGTCCATGGGTTCACTTGCTTCCTTTATTTTTCAAAACTCTTCAATTTTTTATGGCGTCATTGTTAATAGCTATAGATTCTATGATAGGTCATAGACAATAAGGTTGCATTTTTGTTTCTCTTAATTTCTTATAATTGTGTCATAACATGTTGTTGTTAACTATGAGTAAGTGTATGTAATTGAGTTCTAAAGTAAGTTCTTAAGCATATATTATTATATGGAAAATGAGAAACCTCAACTTTTACAGATTATTTTATATAACTACACTTAAATTTTGAAGATAAATTATAAAAATATAATTTATAGCATTTTAAATCTAATTTTTAAACTACTAATAATTTTTAAGAATAGTCCAGTCTAGTTTCTAAACTATTAATATATCTCTTTATATACAAAGATCTCTGGATGTGTAATATTTCATCTATCTCATATTAAAAATTGATTTCTATAAGAAATCAGAAAGGATATGTCCAACTTGTATCCATACACATGTTTCTGAAAGATTTTTATTCCCTAAATTATTAGCCATCAGTCATATTTTCATTTTCAAAAAAAAAAAATTATATGTGCCCTTATCTCTGCTAATTTAGAATAAATTGTTCCTAATAAAGAGATTATGCTACTGATATAATCCTCGATTACGACACGTAATTCCACTATAGTTAAGTATTGTTAGAAATAATAAAAATATACAAACCCTGAATGAATCACCTTTAATAAACATAGGAGGAGAGGAGGATAGATTCAAATTAATGTTAAATGATATGCGGTAAGTTTCATATATTTAAACCTGCACGTATAACTGAGGACTGATCTTTAAGTCCATAATTTTGGCATTATTATTTTCAAAGTCATTGTAAAACATTACAAGCGGAATCTACCTGTTGGCGTGGCGAGGTTGTTTGATTTTAATTTATGGCAAGTCCATTCATAAAGAAAACTATATAAGGTGTTTATTTTACAATTATAGTGTGTGCATCACAAGGCATAGGTGTTTTCTTTTGGCCATTATATATATATATATATATATATATATATATATATATATAATTAATTGTCAATAGATTATTAAGTTAGCAACTCTTAAACATTAGTAAAATTATTAAAATGAAACAAAATTATTATTTAAATAGAAGAAAAAAGGAACTATCGTATAAAATTTAAATAAATTTTATAGATAGAATCATTTAAAGTTAAGTTATAAAATCTGACATAAATTTAACGATAGTGTTGATCCAAAAGTTGAACATAGTTTCAAGTTTAATTATAACATAAATGTTTATTTATTTATTAGTTTTATATTAAGACTTAAAAATATAATTAAAAATATGATTAAAATAAGACACTTTATAGTTGATGTCATAAGCAAACTTTGAAGGATGTAGGTTAATATTAAATGTATTTTAAATTAAAATTAAAGTAAGATTTAATATTAATTGAAAAATATATGGAAGTTTTTCTCTTCCCACTACAATTTTGGATGATATATATTGAAAATTTTGAAAATAATTTAATAATTAAGTGGGTTAATATAAGGGTAAAATCTTATTTTTTAATAATTAACAAAAATTATATATTTAAACTTAAATAAATTTATGATTTAAATATAATATTAGAAAAATTAAAAAAATTATTATATATATATATATATATATATATAACTTTAAACTTTTTAATTTTAACTCTTAGTTAAAGTATTATTTTATTTAACAATGATGAATAATACTATGATTAAGTTACCAAAAAAATATTTTTTAATCTTCCGGTTCAACAAAAGTATTATGTTAAAGCTACCAATATATGTTACTTTGTTTTTTCTTTGTGATTAATCACTAAATGCATATATTTAAATAATATGAAGAAAGAAAATGATACTTTTAAATAAATATAAAAATACTTACTTTAAATTTTATTATAAAATTATTTTAAATTTGTAAATAAAAATGATTGGAGATTTCAAACATAAAACCATAAAACAGTATAGACCCCTTCTCTTTACAATTTTCCATGCTCAAGTTCAATAGTAAAACTAATTAATATACAAAATTATTATAAATTTAACTAAAAATTCTTGAGAAAGATATCCTAACCATAACTTGAAGGTTTCCAAGAATAAATTGGAACCATATCTACTTACAACAAAGTAAATGATGCAAGTTAAAATTAATTCATTTTTCTAATATTACCTATATCATCAATGTCAACCTTACAAAATTAATTGTTTTTAATATACAAAATAAAACAATTAATTCTTATATACACCCACACAATTACAACACTTATAACTATACTCGATCTTAATTACACTTATCTCATTTTTAAAGAGGTTTAATCTGTACCACCAGCACCTATAATCAACAAGAAGCTAAACCAATAAAACAATTTTTCTGGTGATGATATAAGTGGAGTGATGATATAAGTGTAGTAATTGATTTCAAAACTCTGTCACACATTGGCTCCTCTTAAAATTCTTAAAAAATATTTTCTCTAACATTATTTTGATTACAGCGATCTGAAGCAGCAGCCTGATTGTTATATGTATGCTCATGCTACGATCTCTCTCATACCATCATGCGATTTCCATGCCTTCTTTGCACAATCATTTTTTTTCGTTGGTGTGAAACAGAGTCACGTAGTTTCCGTGTCGTAGACATTTTGGCAAAGTCCCAATTTATTTTGCACACTTGTTAACTGGTTATAATGCGAAAAGAATATTGGTGACATGTCAAGTTATAAGTTCCATGTCGTTGATAACATTCAACGACCTATATGCTGTTATCATAATTTGTGACGAGAGTATAACACGACCGCATTGGGATGTTATACCAAAAGAATAGCACGTTAGGCATATAAAATCAGGGTTTGAAAATGTTTTCTTACGATGTTTTTGTGTTGATTTATATTTACAAATTGTTGATAGGTTATAAAACAATTTGCTTTTTTATTGAGTTATTTTGTTTAGTTAAAATTTATATAAATATTTATTGTATAATTTTATATTTTTTATTAAAATTTTTAATTGTAATTATATTAATTTTAACTGGATATTGTATTTATTCTTTTAGAAAAAGTTATGATATAGAAATTGATATACATGTATTATTCCTTTAGTCAATTTCGATAACCCTTGGGATTCAGTTATCTATGCTGCATTAGTTTCATATTATTTGTAGCTTCTACATGTTTATTTTTATCTGTGAAATCTTGAACAGTTATTGAAAAATAATTTTTCAGTTGGTACTTAGTTGACATTTAATCGTCTACGATTGTATGCCTGATTCTGGAAGGCTAATTCTAGCCATTGGTGTTACTAGTGAGGTCATTTAGAGTCACTGATGATATTTGTAAGGCTGGTGAAGATTGTATGCAGTTTGTGGGGAGAACTAGGCCTCCTATTTATATACCAATCTAGTTCATATCTCTATTCAAAATGATCTTGTTCATAGCTCTAGTTTCTATAAAAATATTTATTAATAATTTTAAAAAGTTGTACATACTTTATTAAATATGAATTAAACTGAAATTCAATTCATAACTCCAATCTATATAAAAACATTCACCAATAATCCAAAAAATATTATATATAATGTTAATTTTTTTAATGCCTGATATTAAAATAGATTTAATGACTCTGTTACTGATTTAAAATGGTTAATAAATTAATTGGAAGATGTCATAAAGTCTTCATATGGAGGGAATGCTATATCGGCCTAGAAAACACAATCCTCTTCTATGCAACTAAATTCATAATCTAGAATATATAGATATAATAATATAAAGATTAATACTATTTAATTAATCTCCTATAACTCCTATCTCTATAAAAACATTCATCACTAATCAAAAAACATAAAAATAATTAAATAATGTTAATTAATTTGATGTTTGGACACTAAAATATGCTAAATGACTCCCACAATGATTTAAGATGGTTAATAAATTATGTGTTAAAGTATTCATATTGCTAGTCATGGTTCTTCATGTGGAAACAATGCTATATCTGCCTAGAAAACTCAATTCTCTTCTGTCCAATTAAAATCATATTCTAAGACATATAAATATAATAATTTGATGAATCCATAATATTATTTAATTAATCCACTATTGATAGTTGTTTGAATGACTGTGTGACGGGTAACGGGCTAACAGTTTAAATATACATATATGGCTTTCGATGCCGACCTGTTATAAGTGGATAAGGATTGAATCTCCTTTTTAGTGTCCAATAATGTCCCATTGCCTATGACAGATGGTGCTTTGCAGCTCCATCGAAATTTAATTTATAGAATCCCAGTGAATCTGAGTCCCTGAAGATTTTAGCTACACTTGGAAGTACAAATAACTATAATGAAAAAGAAATTTAACGTCCTAGCCAAATGACACTCGCATTAATTGATGTGAAAATTTCTTTACCATTCTGATGAGTATAATAATACTTCTTATCGAATTTGGATCTTGATTCTATCTGCGATTTGTTCCATTGTATGTTTATTGTTGAGAAAATTTCTGGAGTTGTGTTCCTTTCATGTTTGCAAACGGTTGAAAATTGGTACATTTTTATCCAATGAGTATATGAACTTCATGTATGATTTGTAAACTTTTCAATGAATTTTTGCTTGGGCTATAAATTTCATGTTAAGTCTAATGTATAAAAAGACGAGAAACATTGTATATATCTGAATAACAAAAAGGAATTTGAAAAAGCGATGTTGGATTGTTTCACCTACTTGTTGGCAATGAAGACACATAGTGGAACCCAGTGCCATTTTGGAGTTTATCCTCTAGTTAAATTATGTAAGTCAAAAACTACTGTGTAATTACCCTCAAAATTGCGACCCTGTCTCCTGTCTATTTCCTTGGAGGACAACATAGTTTCTTATTATCTAGAGGGGTTGGAGAGTTGGGGTGGGATGAGATTCTGTAACACGTCTTCACCACATACCAAAAAAAAAAAATATGACCAACTTTTTGTTTTAATTAATATCTACATACATCTAAAAATAATATGATAACAAGGACATGAATCTCCTTAACATTATTACAATTTATTTGTTGTCAAGAATAGATGTCATGGTTACTTTATATCCTCTCATAGAGTAAGGGATAGTTCTTAAATACTGACCATAACCAGTCAATGGTGAGTATTTGGTAGAACAAGCCATTAGCAAGGTGGATACATTCAAGAAATGTAGACATGAGAAGGATCTTGAGAATTTTTTTTAGGTTGGTTTCACCCATGGTTAACTTATTTTTACATTCCTTTATTCATAAACCCTATGGAAGATTAACACCTTAAGGATTCAATCCTCCATATAATATTCAACTAGAATAATACTCAATTTCTCACTTCATTTTAATTTGTTTCGTATCAAATTTGTGTAGACTACATAAATCTTCATGTAGAGTGCTAACGTAGAATGACAAATCTATCTCATCATGATAAAAAGGTGATGAGTCCTCATTTATGTACCATATAAGGATTAGTATGCAATTAATTGATTTTATAATTTCACAGTCCATATCAACACAAAATAGTAATAACTCAAGGGTATATGAGTTTTCTATTGGAGACAAAGTTCAACCTATCACCATCACATTCTAGCACAGTTTAAAGATGAGAGAGTCATAAAGAAAATGCTTTCCCATCCTTTGTAAGATAATGTAATATAGGACATATTACATAATTAATAATATTTTCTAAGCATGATCATACTTAATCCAAGATAAGTGTGAAGGTTAAGTCTAAGCGTAGATATCAAGCTTGCACCTTTAGTTATAATCCCACCAATTGTTTTTTCAATGAACAAATAGGGCATTCAAATGATATAATTCCTACACATTTAATAAGTAGAAATCCTTAATATTAAGTTTCCTTTCAAGTATTATTCTTCTAGCACAATCTATCGACTAGACAAGTATTCTTAACCTCGAGAAGGGTTATGTTCTTCCACATAATAAGACATTGAATATATCATTATAATTAAGTTTAAGAGGTCTAAGATTGTCAAGAAAATAATATGTTTGACACTCTGAGATAAGTTTATCATTTTAATTCCCTTTCAAGGGCTTCTTTCCAAGCCTAATTAAGCAATAGATCTCAATTATTGATAAGCAAGAATAAAGTCATTGATATTTAATTTAAGACTCTTGGTCAACATATAATACAAGTTTTCTCAAAGATATGAGAGAACATAGGCTTTATTCCATACGAAACTTCTTAAGTTAATCAAGTCTTCCTACAATCCCTTTAGTCTTTATCAAAATGGAAAAAGTAAAGCTCTTGAAGAGTCTAACATATGTAGAATTATTCATTAAGTAACTTTAGTCTTCTACTACCATTTCATAATACCAGTTACACATCATTTATATATTAAATAAATTATATATAAACCTCATATATATTTAACATGTGCCCATATTATATAACTTTTCAACACATCTATTAATTGAATCCTATTTACACTACATTTTACCCATATAATGTGATAAAATTAAAATCCTTTCTCTAATCAATCCCAATAATTCAATAAACATTAATATTTATTCTCTCATACTATTTTTCTCTAGATTATTTAATATTGAGGCCACACCTCCCATTAAAACATACTTAAGGTGAACACGATAATAAATTTTAACTTTATTTTATATCATTCATATTTAAAAGGTAAAAAGAGTATGTTATAACTAAACATCATGATCTATTTTCAATATAGTGACAACATGGTATTCAAAAGGTAACTTATGTCATTTATATTTCTCCATACAATTTAAATCAATTGTATAAATATTACAAATATACACAAATACTTTTTCAACAAAATCATAGGTAAAGTCCAAATTTTATTTAGCTGGCATGCTATACCTCTCATAAATAACCTCCTAATGCTTAAATCATTATTAAGGTAGACAAGTGGGAAGATTTCTAAACTAAAATTAAGACTTCAAGTTCAACTAATATTAAGGATAAAATTGTGAATAATTACATACATCTATTTATTCAAAAAATCTAATTTATATTTTTAATACAAATTCATATATTTTAAACATATTATAGGAAGATTTAAATTAATTAAATTCCACTCCATGTAGAATAATTAATTAATTTTTACTCTACTATGGTAATTAAATAAATAAATAATTTTATTTAGAAGTAAATAAAATTACTACAACAAAATTATAATTCACTTGCCAAATATTCTACCATGGTAATTAGCTAACTAAATTCATTTTTTTAAAGTAAATAAAATTATCCCAACACAAATTATAATTCACCCCCCAGATTTTTCAGTTTAGTACTTAAAAACTAATTTTTTAATTTAAATGTAAATAAGATTACCAATATAAAATTATAACTCACCCACCAAATATTCTAACATGGTAATTAAATAACTAAATTTCTTTACTTTAAAAATAAATAAAACTACCCAAAAAAAACATATAACTCACCCACCAAAAAGGAAGATACAATACATCAAAAAACAAAGGTGTTTTAATTAACCTACACAAATCCATATTTAAAACACAGACCACTAGTCATTCTTATGCTTCACCACTCTAAAAAAGATGATTATCATCCTATTAAAAATAAAATAAAATGAAATATCTATATTAGCATTAGGTGTTTTCCAATCAAAATTTAAAAGACTCTCTATCTTCATGGTTGATAAAATAATGTAATTATCTACCAGTCTAATTATTATTTATTTAGATAAAATAAGGTAAATAATTTTGGTGAGATATTTTAGATATTTAATATTCAATAGTATATAAAATTATTTAATAAAATTCTTACAATAAAAATCCATAATGCTTATAAAATATGTTAATGTATTTTATTTTTCATAGTTGTCAATTCACCAAGTGTGGCTTTATAAATTAGCATATATATATATATATATATATATATATATATATATATATATATATATATATATATATATATAGTTTTATTCTATTATTTATACACAATCTAATCCTTTATCAACACTACCTATGCATTAACTAACATGGGCCACACAAAATTATAGGGTAAACAAAATGATTTGAACAAAAGGAGTTTGTAAATGACAAGGATAACATCCTAGAATACCCTTTCATCTTGCATTCTCCTTACTTGGCCTCCCTTATTTCCCCAGGGAGGGCATCTTCCATCATAGCTCCTCCTCCTTCATGCCATGTCTACCTTTTGCTAATCTAGATCTAAGTTATTTTATCTCGACATTAACCTTGTATGTAAATAAAAAATATATATCCCTATTTCATTTATCATGGAGGGGAGGAATAATTGTAAAATTTCCATCCATTTGGAAGTCCTAAATAAATATTTTTTTATTGCAAATTTTTAAATACCATGGTGATGGTACTCTACTGAAAAACCTAATAAATATGGTCCTCTCCCAAAACCTAGAAAGAATATTAAATTACTATTCTCTAATTCTTGTAATTGAGGCATGATAAAAAAAAGGCACTAAAATTTGAAATTTTACCCAACTCCCATAAAGAAAATCTTTCCAATTAATTGACCTCCCTACAAATAGTATTTTATTTGGCCGAGATAACTTACTTAAACCCATTTTTTGTAACTAATATTATTTGTCTTTCAAATAATAGGCCTTAAGTATCAAGCATATATTCTCTTATGACATGATTATTCTAGAGGGTGTGAGAAAAAAATAAAACCTTTTTATTTATCAAAGATAAAGTTTGACACTCATGTGACTGACCCTCTTATAAAAACACCTCACAAACCATAAGTTGTTAATCATGCTTTTCTAATAAAAAATATATATTGCAATAGACTTTTTTCTATGCCATAATTAGGTCTACAAGGTAGATTCTTCAACATGGACACATAAACACACACACACACACAAAGCCAAATAAGGTGAAGATAAGGATGATATCCCATAAAATCCTTGTATCATAGGGTGGGGTATGACATCCCCCTCCCCTTATAAAAGAATCATCCTCAATGAAATCACCATAGTCATAGGACTTTAAGGTAGTAATACACATTTGTTTCCTTTCTAAAAAATGATGATATAATTAAATGATATAATAACATCAAATTTTTCAAATAGGGATGAAAAGTCCTCTATAGAAAGGCAAATTTTCCCTTATGAGGTAATTATACCTGATTTTTTCTTAGTTTTTGTTGTCTTCTCTCAACTAACTTAATGATTTTATAAGAGAGGTATATTTTACAATAGGGTTCCTCATAATACTCATTTGTTTTTCTCTTAATAAATTTACTCTTATCAACATAATCAAGCAAAAATACTAACAAGAAGGTTGTTACAATCCTATTTTCTAGGTAAAATTTTTGACATGAGAGAATGGACTAAATAAGATCCTCTCAAGGATACAAGACTAACAACCAAATATGTGAAATCAACTCTAGTTTTGTTAGTTACACAAGTAATTTCCAACAAGGTGCTAACACATTTCAAACTATCTTAGTATTTTTTGAAAAAAAAAATATAAGAGATCAACCATAATATCTCTTTAAGACTATAAGTATCAATAACAAACTATGACATATGATTGATTTAAAACATGCCACAAGGGAATCTTAAGATATTATTTATTTATTATTTAAATCCATCATAGAATAAGAAATATATAAAATCCTATAAAACCATAGACATAAAATGCAATCAATGCATACTTATATGATGATTATATATAAATATTCATTTATGCATTCACCATGAATCATATAATAATCATAATTTAATAAAATATAATATTAATCTTGCTTGTTTACCTTCCATGTTGAATTTTTCCACCTAAATTCCAAGGTATATGTTAATGTGTTTATAAGTACATAACATAAATAATAAATATGTATGCATTAAATAAGCTCTTACCCACCCATGACCCCCATCATGACCATATAATACAAGATCAATGTCTAGATATTATGAAGTTCAATCACGAATGTAGGTCATAGACATATATAACATGAGGGGAACCATAAAGCATTAAATCATGGGCCCTAGTTACTCATTTGAGTCCACTAATAATATGTATATAACATAGTAATAAGATGAGGGGATCCAACAAGTAGCCAATAATAGACCCAAGATCCTCCTTTAAGTCCATCAATGATATGCATATAATATAATAATAATATGAGGGGAACCAGTAAGTAGCTAATAATGGCCCAAAGTTCCTCCTTCAATATATAAAAGAGGGAAGCTAACAAGCAACCCAATAAACCCCAAGCTTCTCCTTGATGAGCTCATAATAATGTGCATGTATAAAAATTATGATAGGAACAGAACTAGTAAACAACCAATTATGGCCCTAAGTTCCACCTCTAAATTTCATGGTAATGCACCTTTCTTGGAATCACCTGTACACATATCATTAGAGTAGTGACCAATAATGATTGTAGATGTGGCAGTGTCACCTACCATGGTAGTCTTACATATATCCTCAATCATATTCAATAGATACTCATTAGACAAATTTGGTTAGATCACACACACAATGATTCATCATAATAATCATGAAAAAAATCAATACGATGATAAAATAAATTAGCCATGCAAGATAATCAGATGCATACCATAGCATATTCATGTTAATAGATTTCTGAATCATGATCAAATAATAATGTCATGGAAGTAATAAATCATTAATCAACTCACTTTCTCCATGATTATGTTTATCAAATAATGTGTGTGTGTGTGTGTGTGTGTGTGTGTGTGTGTGTGTGTGTGTGTGTGTGTGTGTGTGTGTGTGTGTGTGTGTGTGTGTGTGTGTGTGTGTGTGTGTTTGTGTACACACACACACACACACACACACACACACACACACACACATGTGTTAACAAATGACACACATAGATAAGTAAAGTGTAGTTTTAACTTGTCTTTATCATATAAAAATAAATCATATAAACAAAATTTAGACATCCTTGCCAAGTGTAAATTAAAATATACAATCATAAATAAAATTTACTATTAAAAAAGATTAGAATAAGTATTTATTAAGGTAGAATGGCACACCATAAAGAGATGTTAGGAGAGATAATTGATTTAGGGTGAGTCATGGTGACGTGTAGGTGAGCTCAACCCTCTTATTGGCATATTATTCTCCATTTTATTTTCATTTAACATGATAATTATCTCATGCTTATCCCATAATAATTATTTTCTATAGGGTAGATTGCATGATAATGGCAAACAAAAGGGGTGCTTAAAGTGACATTTTTAAAAAAGCAAAAATAGTAGTAATGGGAGAGATTTTTACAGACACATGGAAAAATATTTTGAAAATAACATCAAAATATAAATGGTGGAATTATGAATTTATTTTCTAAATAAATAACTTTTTACAATATCGAGTATATTAAAGTGTGTGAAATTGATGCATTAATGGTAATGGCTAGACATTATTTTTGTGAAGAGATATGGAGAATGTATGTATGGACACTTTTGTTTAGTAAACAAATGAATTATTGTATTAAATTTCATAATGTATATATGAAATGTCTTTGATCATTATTTTTATTATATAAATAATTTCATGAGTTGAGATACCTAGAATTATAAGTGTATGGACATGATGTTTTGACCATACCTTCATGCAAATAATTTTTTTAAAGCATATTTAATGATGCATAGATTGGTCAACTGTAAGTTTCATAAAATTTTGATTAATGATCAAAAACTTATAAAGGTATATTTAATGATATGTATATATTCCATAATAACGTGTGTTTGGTAGAAATTAAATAATAAGTAAAAATCAATAGTTTAACATTAAAAAAATTATATTTTCAAACTATGCTTTACCTTATAAAAACCCATATAATTTTTGGAAATATTAAAATTTTCCTGAGCAAATGTGTCTCCAAAGATGTAAGAACATATATATTTCCTAAAAGTCATGTGGGTTACTCCATGACAGGTTTTATTCTAGGTTTGGGACCCCCAAGCCTAAAGATGAATTAGCTTTTGAGGAAAAGAAAAAATTAAAAAGAAATATTTATTGAAATGGTATACATCTGTTGAGAATAATTTCATGGAGTGAAGGTTGATTATTTTGAGTCAAACAATGTACACCCTTAATGTTGTAGAAAAATAATATTCATGCTACACTATGCATGCCACACTATTAATGGGTATAAATCATGATCATATGGCATATGATAATTTATGAAGGTGATGAATTTTATTGATGATATGGAGGCACTAGCCACATTGGTGAGGTTTCAAGGACACTATTCCTGATTCATACTATTTTCCATTATTTGATGATATTCTTGATTAGTACTATTCATGAAAATTCTTTGGGTGAACATGCTGTATTTCAAGGGGATGCCATGGTAATTATGATTCATGATAAAAAAAGGGTAGTTATACCACTCACCCCATCTATGTGATCATGAGATCACAACATTTACCTCATATATCTAATGTAGCAACATCCAAGGGATTAAGAAATATTGCATCACCTAAAAATAAAGTGGTGTGATTTTATATTTTTTATAATAAACGGCATGAATATAATCATGAAAACTTGTAGGAGATTAGTTATATTTAACTGGAGGAGAATGATGTAACAATAAAATACTTTTCATGCTACATTATTGATGTAATACTATTCATCTATATTATTCATGATGATGTGGTAGGTGATGATGCAAGAAGGTGATGAGGCTTCTTGATGATATGGAAGTACTATTGACATTCATGATGTGTCAAAGTAACTAATCTTGATTGATTTTCTACTATTTGGCACTATTCTTGATTGACACTATTTTTTATTTACACTATTCATGATTGGCACTATTCAATATTCATGGTTATTTTTGTTGGCATGGGTCACCATTTTCATGAGAATACAAGAAATAATGGTGAAAGGGAATATCAATAAACCTTTGGAGGTTTTTTATGATGGGGAGACAAAGTTCATTATTCCTAATTGGAATCTCCTTTATATTTTGACTTGCCAAGTAAAGAACATGTTATGATGGTGAATTTTTCCTTGGTGGAGCCTTATTTTTTTGACATAATTTATACCATGAGGAATGTGGTGTGGATTTCCATAGGATATACTTTGTTATTTGTAGGAGATTCCCACATGAAAATGGTGGTGTTATCTTGGGTCCCCTTTGTATTTTTATTCAATGTAAAAATATTTAAGAGAATGTATCCATGACTTGCTTAGTTTGGATAGGATGGAGAGAATGAAATCTTAATTAAAATCATCAAATCCTTGGAATTTGAGGCCAAGTTATGTAATATTGAATATTAATGATAATTTATGTGGGAATTATTGAATAATTAATGTGTGTATTGTGAGAATTTAAAAGTTTGTTCAATCTTGAGAGTGAGTTATGGTTTGAGGACACATCAAATGGTATAAGAGAAAGTTATGATTCCTTAGATAAGGAATGTGTGAGAGAGTTTGATGTAGACATGAAAGAATCATTGCAATATTAGAGAAATTATTGTGTTATTTGTGTATTCTATAGGTATGAAGAATGTAAGGAAGGGTGGCAAAGTACCACTAGAAGGGAATGGATGAAGAAATTAAAGACCTAGGATAGGTTATTGTAATTGATGATAGAAAGATATGAAGTATGTGAGAATGTAGAAGAAGAGAATTTATTATGGGAGACAATATACTCTTTGAGAACAAATGTGGCTATGTTGAAGAAAGAAGTGGCAACATGGAAAAATGTAGAATGAAACTATGTAGAGTTTCAGTTGGAGAAGAGTTTTATGAGCAGAAATATAAGTGAATGGAAGAAGATTATTGTCTTTCAAGACAACAAGGAGCTTTCAAGTGATCACCCTATGGGATATGGATTCCGTCTAACGGAGGATATAGATCTTATCTTTGTTGAACCAAATTAAGAAGACCCCTTATTTTAATATGGGGAAGATATTGTGTATTCCCATGAGTGGGATAATTCATAATTTTTGGTGTGTGATGGAAATGAGGTTGCCATATTTTAGTTGGATGAGATGGAGTTTGTGGGGGATGATAAAAATTTAAAGCATATAGAGCTGCAATATTCTTTGAAAAAATATGTGGATTAGGATTATGTACATGTATGTGCACATTATGACATGGAGGATGATGAAGAATGAAACCATGAGTTGTAGAGAGAGGAAGATTTCAGCCATAAAGAGTTTAAGAGAGAGGAATTTGTTCAAGTAAATTCAGAAGGGAATATTGTGGTGGAGTTTCAACCATGTGTAAATATGGAAATAATAGTTTTAAAGGATGATATAACATCCATGAGAGTTGATTTGAATGGGCCATTTGTGGTGCCTAATGGAATTCAATAGCAAGAGGAGTATGCGGAAGCTTATGGGGCAGGTTTTAATGTTTCTTGTGAATAAACATTGGGTGTGATTTTTATGGAAGAGAATGAACATATGGAATATTTTGATAGCATGCCTTTGGATCATGATGAATTTATTAAGGGGATTTTTTTCCATAATGTATGTTTACTTGATGAGAGTGTAGATTATGATGAATCATTCATGAATGAGAATCTTCAAGTGGTTATTGTATATGATGTTGTGGATGATCCAATAGGTGGTCGTATGATGGATGAATAAATAAAGGTGGGATTTTGGTGGAGGTGGATGGTTAGTGGTAGGCTAGAGCTCAAGTGCAATTGGGAGATGAGTGATGGATAATATTGAAGGTGGAGGTTAGTTACCATGGTGGGATTCATTTCACATGTGAGACGATTAGGATATTTTTAAGCCATTAGTAGAGGATGATAGTTTTAGTTTCAATTTTAGATGAGATGTGTGATCCCATAATAATGGTTTCTCATCCCATGGGGATGGTTATAGAAAACTCAGTATGTAGATTCTATAAGTAGATAATGTTAGAAGTAATTACCTATGGGGGGCATCAGTTAATTTCATAACAAAAACTATTCAATTTCATTCATCATTACATGATGCATTCATTCACATAAAATATCAATGCCTAAGCAAATGACTACAGAATCATATCACAAGATAAAACAAAATATATGTGGGAAACCCTCTTGGAGGATAAAACCCATTGAATCATGAACATGGAATATATTCTTATAATGTCAAGATCCAAAGTTTAGTGAATCACAAACTTCACAATGAGCTCCAACCCCTACCTAGTTAAACACCCACTCAACTAGTCTTCTACAAGCTTTATTTTGCAAGGAGTGTCCAACCCCCCAGGTAACTTAGCACAAAATAAGCCTCCTATGATCTCCAATCACTTTTGAATACATATTATAACTCAAAATCTGATGAAACCCTTTTTTTCATTCTTTACCCTTCAATCTCACTCAAATAACCTCTTAGGCATTCTCACTCAAGTAGCCCTTTCCTTGGTAGTATTAGGTTAAATGACCTTGTTAAACACCTATAAAATCATAATTAAATGTTTATTAAAAATTAGTAATACCTATTTAATTATCTTCAACACCTTCACATAGTTTAAAAACACCTATTTCATTCTTATATGTGCTCAATATCTCAACTTAAAATACCTTAATGCTCAGTATACAAGGACACTTTCATGACATATTTCTGAGTGCTTCAGATACAAGGACAACTCAAACTACCTGAGTTCTCCAGAAACATAGTCATGAAGAACTTTGTCACTATCAATTGAAATGACACTTTCATGACATAAAATTATAATTAATAGTTTATATCAGGTTTATAGATCATTTTAAAATGGATATATATCAAGATATAGAGACAATCATCGGTATTATAAACCAATCTCTCATCTTACTCTATTACTATTTTAACACATCTAGACAAGCCATTTGGCTTCAACATTACAAATCCTATACATGTGTCTCTACCTTAAATAAATTATTAATTTATAATATAAATACCAAAAACCATAAACAAGTGCATTAGATACATTGGAACTTGTAATAATGTCTCACATACTTGGTAAACATGAACTTATCATTTCTACTTTAGGAACCAATCATGGTGATCATGACTTGTAACACATGTAGGATCACAATCAATAACATATTATTAATTTATATGATCATTTTATATCTTAATATCAGATCCAATAACAAATATGTAGGGTTATAATGTTAAATACAGACCAAACAGATCAAACTTTGAACCTCACTCTTTTACCATCTTCACTCATACAGACAGGTCACTTCATGAACACATTATTGATTGTGTATGATCATAAAAAAATATATCAACTATGTGAACATGAGTTATATGTATTTAAAAAAGACACAAAACAATTTAAACCATTCCTAATCATTTGAAATGAATCCCTAAATGCTTTCTCACATTGATTGGTTTTTCTCACTATTTTAACTCTTGGCCAATTTAGCGATAAATCAACTTGATTGAAAAAAATTGTTTAAATAGAGGATATATATTATTAAAAAAAATGGACATAAATAATGATTCTTGGCCTTTCATTTACGTCATCTTTGATGCATTGATCTGGTCAACCCTGCCTGTAGCATCAAATTGTTTAGAAACAACGGTTTTTTATAGGTTCTGCTAATTGTCCTAGCACACCACTTCCAATTCATAATTAGTGAATTATTAATATACCTAATTTAATAATAAAACATTATAAATTAAAAAATTCTAGGTACTTTGTATCATCTTTTCTCTAATAGGGACATTAAGAGGTTTTACAGAGGGTTTTATACCAGTTAACCTCCTTAATGATTATACATATATCTCTATCCCTCAAATGATAATTTAATGATTTTAAATACTTTTTATTATCCTATTATAACTATAAAAAAGGATCAATACCATATTCAAATTTTACATGTGTCAGTGATCATTAAAATATCCTTCTCGAGCTTAGAACCCTTCAATCCACATACATAGGTGACCTTAAAACCAAATTCCATGCTTCCTCATTCAACTCATGACCTAAAACTTAGTAAAAACTATTTAAATACATTTTAAAACATTAATAAATTATCAAAGGTTATCTATCACCTTGGAAACTCAATTTGAGCCTTCATTTGGCCACATTGGGTCTTTCTGCATGTTAGGTCTTTGAACTACTCGTTATGATTTTATCCTTGAAAATAATTGGAAAATTTATTACAGTATTCCAAATCCACAGAAATAATTAAAATTACATCATGAAAAGATCATATGTTGATAAATTTCTTCACATATGTCTCACACTACTTTTCTGGACAAGCTACCAACTATGTTCCATCACACTAGGTTTTTCATGCAAAAGTTAAGCCTCAATAACTAACCTTGGAGTTATTTTAAAGGAATATATAACTTATAAACATGATGAAACAATGTAAAAAAAATATCATATCATATACCACTATTTTTCACAACTTTAAACTGAATGATACCTTCATTTCATCACCATCATGCCACTACAAACTATGATTAAGAACTTGCCTAAACACATAGGCCTACTAGGTACTATACTCCTACTAGGTAACATATATCTTGGAGACATTCCTTCCATTATATATTAATATTAATACTCACTCACATGTTAAATCTCATTTATGCAATTCTTAACTAGTGTCATAGAACTTCTCATAAACCTATCAAAACACCACCTTGTGCAAAGACCTTATGTAGAACACAAAATCCTGTTAGATCATGATAAATTCATCAAGATTACTTATGATATATATTCACAAAATCACCTCTAGGACATCAATGAAATTTTAATACCTTAAACAGCAATGAAAATCTTAATTATACAAGAACACTAATAGGGACATACATCAGCAATCTCATCCTTTTTCTTTTATGGAAAACACTCTAACATAGAAAGTGATTATTATCTCTCATCAAGATAGATCTACCCATTGAGTCTTTCTTCCCTTTTGACATTAATGACAATGTTTATATAAGCTCTCACAAGGTTATCTATAAATAGTCCATTAATCTTTAAAGTTAATCATCTTACTTGAACAAGCAATATCCCCCTTTGTGCATGCATACTTCTCTCTAATATTTTAAAATTACTTGAGTTTGATCCACCAAGATCATTTAATTTGAAACCATAAACCACAATTTTAAAAAAAATATAACTTATTTTTTCTACCTTATGAAATTTACATAGGTATTCAAATAGACTCCTCAAGTCATTAAGGATTTATTCAGCTCTTGACACCTTTAAAATGTCACCTCAAGAATCTAGGTCTACAAAAAACTCCATATAATCCTCATATCATAAAAAGACCTTGCTTCTTAACATATTGCTCTTGATCTTCAACTAAATCCGTCTATATCTTCATACCTTGCTTCTTAATCCTCGCAGACTACCTACTTAAAGATTCCTTGAAGTAACACATGAACTTCTTGGACTAGTAAAAACATCTCAAATAGGAATGAACATCTTTATCACAATACATCATAGCTCATATTAGCTCATAACACTATACATGTATCAAACTACTAGATAGGTCTAGGAGACATCATTCTTTTATTTTATAACTCTATCAGATAATGTTCATATGCATTATATTATCTTAATGTCACTTTGACATTCATAAAGCTCATTTATATTCATAATAAAAGACTTAATGCAACCAAATATACACACACTTTATACTCACTTTATTTTTATGGTTTCTTTGTCTTTCTTAAGTTCAGACCTCTAAGGTCTCAATAATACATTAAAGATATCCTCCCATTTTCTCATTGATCATGATTATATTATACAATCACATTCTTATATCATTACATAATCAGATGCATTATGTAGATAGGAAACTTCACAATCAAGGCATAGTCAACCACCTTCTCTTATTAGGCTAAGAACATCTGCATGTCATGCTACATGAATGATCATATTCAAAACTCTATTTCTCTCTATTAGGGCTCAACTAACTTGAAATATTACTATTAAAATAAATTTTAGATCAAGGTTTATATGATCACTACTTTCTACCTTAAAAAGCATTTGTCTTATAGACCAATTCTCTCACTCTTATGCTTTTCTTATTTTATCTTAGATTTCTTAGACCTAGTCTAGTGCTTAGATAGGTATTATATTCTTTCAAAACATAATAGATAAATAATACTATCATGCACATAGACCAACTAGTAATTATTAGATCTTGAATTCACTATATCCTTAGTGAAATATAGATACTCTTGAATATCATAATGCATATATGCTCATACCTTTATACCTCATGAAGGCTCAAACATACAATAAATAGGTCTCAACAACATACTTTGGATTTTAATCAAACCATTTATCATCTATGACATCTTCATAAACATAACTTATCTCCTCTAGCTTCATGATCAAATCATAGCATCTTCATGGAAACATAAGTGTAAACATACCTTATTTATAAGGATTAAAGAAATATTCAAAAAAACATCTTGACTCCTTAACTTGTACCTTTCTCTCGACATGTCTTTAGAGTCTTTTGAGATTTTCAATCTTAGGTTTGATCTTTGACAGAGATTAACTATATTCCTTCTTAGCTACCAAATGGTACCTTTTCAAATTTGATTAATTTCCTGGACAAACTCATTACTAAAATTGTTTTAATTATTTATCAAGGCTCATTTTGACATCCTTATTCTGTTTATACAACTATGCAAGTACCATCATTCTTTGATAGACCATCAATGTAAACAAGATGAACATTTTTATAATCATACTTTACAATACTTAAGATCCCCTGTAGGCTATGAATCCTTATACAAAGAACCTTATCCTATAATAATTATTGTAATTATGTACTAAGATTGGGGGTTCAAATAATTTTCATAATAATAACTCTTCAGTTCCATGGAGCATTCATTTAGATAAAATATCAATGCATAAACAAACAACTACACAAGAGAAAATAAGAGATATGTGGGAAACCCTATTGGGGGATAAAACCCACTAAAACATGCACATCGAATATATTCCTATAATTTAAAGATATAAATTCTATTTAATCAACAACATCTCAAGGAGATCTAACCCTACCTAGTTAAGCACCCACTCAACTAGTATTTTGCAAGCTCTATCTTGTATGGAGGCTCCAACCCCCTAGGTAGCCTAGTAAAAAATAATTCACCTATGACATTTTATAACCTTATAATGCATTTTACTAACTGAAATAATTATTGCCTCTTTTGTTTCAATCTTTACCCTTAAATTTAACTCAAAGAACCTCTTAGGCCTTTTCGCTCAACTAGTGCTTTCCTTGATAGTATTAGGTCAAATGTCCTTGTTCAACACATATAAAATAATAATGAAATATTTATAAAATATTAATATGACCTATCTGATGGTTTTCAACACCTTCACCTTGTTTCCAAACACCTATCTTATTTGTACATGTGCTCAATATCTCAACTATTCAATTTAGGCATATTAAGCCTTACCTTTATATGAGCTTCTTTCTCAAGCACCCCTTGGTAAAAAAAATTAATTTTCATAGATGGATTAATATTATAATGGAAATTATAATATTTTAAAATTATTAAAAAATCCACTCCCTTTTTTGACATTACCTTATTATCTTCAAACTTTAATTAGGCCGTAATGAGACCTAAAACAATTAGGCTTACATACGCACACATTACGACCTAAACCTCTTAGAACACATTAGGTCTAATAAAATGGATGTTATATATAAAATAATTAAAATTTATATATTATAATCCCATATAATCCTCATAACTCTTGTATGGTCCACTCTCTCTTTGAGACCCTTCAATTGTATTTTTCACCATTAGGCCTTTACATAGAGTAAATGTCCATCTTGAGTATCTGAAGAATACAAATAAAATTATCACACAAATATATAATAATAAAAAATAAATAAATCATTAATTAATTTAAAATATCTAAATTTCCACTATACATCATCACATAGGCTAATAGGCCTCAATAACTCTCTTTTTATAGGCTCACTCAGAAATGTCACTACACACTAAAACTCAATCATGAAAATTTAGGTCAAAAGAAATTTTTTTATAAAAAAACATGGAAAAAATTTGTATGTAATTAAACCTCATGAACTTAGGTTTATTATGATAAAAAATGAAATATTTGACTAAATCTATGCAAACTCTAATCCTTTTCTGTAAGAAGCTCACTCAGATCTACAAAACACTACCAACACACAGTCAACAAATTTTTACTCTCCAGACCATATTGAGCACTTTAAATGATTATTATTGAATTAAAATTAACATTATTTATATTAATAATATATTCATATTATTTTCATTCTTCAACTTAGGTCATAGGACCTCTAACTCATCATTCCTAGATGTCTACTCAAATTGCTTGCGTGCTCTAAAAACATAGTCATGAATAACATTGCCATTAACACTTGAAATCAAAAATTCATGAAATAAAATAATAATTAATAGTTTAAATTATCATTATATATCATTCCAAATTAGATACATATCAAAAAATTGAGACAATCATTGGTCTTATAGACCAATCTCTCAAGTTACTCTTTTACTATATTAACAGAGCTAGACAAGCCATTTTGGCTTCCATATTACAACTCATTAACCTATATCTATAAATTAAATAAATAATTAATAGATAATTTACATAAAAAAATGAATTTTATACATTTTTTTCTTGTCATAAGGTCTCAGATACATTACTTCACTTGGCAAACCTGAAGCTATCATTTCTGACTTAGGAACCATTCATGGTGATCATGGCTTATAATACTTATAAGATCCTGATAAAAAACATATTTTGAACTTATATTATCCTTATATATATTTGTATCATATAAAATCACAAATATATATAATTCTAATGTTAAATGTATAACAAATAGATCAATCTTTGAACCTCACTCTTTTACTATGTTCACTCATACACACAGGTCACTTTATGAATACTTTATTTCTTGTTTATGATAATCAAAATAAATTATAAAAAAAATTAGAATGAGTTATAGTACTTAATAAAATTTCCAAAATAATTTAAACTATTATTAATCAATCATAACCAATCCCTAAATACTTTTTCACTTTGACTGGTTTTCTTAGTATTTTCACTGTTAGTCAATTTAGCAATAGGTCAACTTGATTGATGAAAATGGTTGAATCAAAGGATACATATTTAACATAAAACACCATACACATAAATAATTAGTCTTTTACTTCAACCTCTATCAACTTTCAAGCATTAACTTGGTCATCCCTACCTATAACATCAAATTATTCAAAAATAATGGTTTTTATGTAGGTTATGCTCAATTCCTTGACACACCACCACCACCTAGAGATGAATAAAGGATTACTATACCTAATAAAATTATAAAACATTATCAATAAAACTATTATGTGAAATTTATAAAAAAAATTCTCCAATCTAGTCATTAAGATGGTTTTGAGAGGATTTTAGACTAGCTAACCTCCTTAACAATTGTTCATATAGCTTAGTCCATAACATTACAAAAAATTGATTTTAAATCTTTAATATGTCAAAATAATAACTATTTTAAGAGTATTATGACCCTGTTTAAGTTTTAAATGTGTCAATGAGCTTCAAAAAGATCTTTTTTGGGCTTGGAAACCTTCAATCTGCATATACAAAATACCATAAAAATAAAGTTCATGCTTTCTCCTTCAAACTCAAGATATTAGAGATGGTAAAAAATATTTAAATACCTTTTACAACCTTAATAAATTATCACATGTGAAATATATAACCTTTAAAACTCAACTTTACCCTTCATTTGGCCACACTAAGTCTTTATGTATGTTAGGTCTTTGAACTACCAGTTACTATTTATAACTGAAAAAACTTAGAAACCTCTTGAACTATTCCTAATACATAATCAATATGTAAAATGTCATCCTACCAATCCCATATATTTCTAACCTTCTTCACACAAGTATCACACTAATTTCCTCAACAAGCTACAAAGATTGTTCCATCACACTAGGTTTCTCATGCAAAAGTTAAGCCTCAATACCTAACCTTGGAGTCTTTATGAAGGATTATGTGCATTATGCACATTTTGACACATTTTACAACATCATATCATATTATATATCACTAATTTTCAAAACATAAAGATAACTTATACCTCTATCTCATCACCATCATGCCACTAAAAGTTATGCTTAAGAACTAGTCTAAACACATAGGCCTACTAGGTACCATACCTCTTAGAGAAATTCTTGCCATTATAAATTCATATTAATACTCATTCACATGATAAATATTATTTATACCATTCTCAAATACTACATACAACTTCTCATAAGCTTGTAAAAATGCAACCTTATGCCAAGACTTTATGTTGAACAGAAAGACTTACTAGATCATGATTAAGTCATCAAGAGTATTTAACATGTATATTTACAAAATAACCTTTAGGAAATAAATGAAATTCTACTACCTTTGACATAAATTACAAATTCAATGCCACAAAGACACCAATATAAACATACATCAATAGAGAAAGAAAATAAAATTGTGGGTGCACATGGTGTATTAGAATGGGATTTCATGGTTATTATTCCTAGTGACCAAAAGGGTGGTTATACTAACATATATATATATATATATGTGTGTGTGTGTGTGTGTGTGTGTGTGTTTGTGTGTGTGTGTGTGTGTGTGTGTGTGTGTGTGTGTGTGTGTGTGTGTGTGTGTGTGTGTGTGTGTGTGTGTGTGTGTGTGTGTGTGATCATGATATCACATTATATATAATGGATGCATAATTTAGGAGCATCCAAAGGATCAATAAATATCTCATCACCCCGAAACAAAATTATATGATTTTTAATTTTTTTATAACAAATGACATAGATAAAACTAGGATAACTCATAGGATCTCATTTATTTTCAATGAAATAAGAATTATGTCATGATAAAATAATCTTCAGGATACACTATTCATGCAACACTATTCATGGGAACTATTCAATATGATGTTGAAAGTGATGTTGTAGGAAGGTGATGAGGCTTCTGGCTGATGTGGAGGAACTAGTCACATTGGTGAGGTGTAAAGGAAATTATTCCTATTTTCTATTATTTACTACTATTTGGAACTATTCATGATTGGCACTATTCTTAACTAACACTATTCATGATCAACACTATTCACTATTCATGACCGGCTTTCGTATCATGGTGCATCAATTAATGAGGAGATAACAAAGAATGTTTAAAATGAATATTAATCAAACTTTCTAAGCTTTTTTATGATTGGGAGACAAGTTGCATTATTCCGAATTGGAATCTCATTTATCTTTTACCTTGTCATGTGAAGATGGAACATTTTTCCTTGGTGAAGACTTGTCTTTTGACATAATTCATCCCATGAAGGATTTGGCATCGATTTATTGTAGATATCCTTTTTTCTTTGTGTTATATTCCCCAATGTGAATGGGTGTCACCATATTCGGCCCCCACTATTGTTTTCCTCAATCTAAAAATCTATAAAAAAATGTATCCATATTTTGTTTATTTACCTTAGGATAGAGAGAGAAAAATCATTGTTAAAATAATTAAAGCCTCTATGGAATTTGAGGCCAAGTTATGTAATGTTGAATATTAATGATAATTTATGTTGGATTTATTTAAGAATTCATTTGTGTATTGTCAAAATTGATAATCTTATTGGATCTTGAGAGTGAGTTATGGTTTGAGGACACATCAAGTGCATTCAGAGAAGGTTATGATTCAGTGTGTAGGGAATGTGAAAGAGAGTTTGATGTTATAATGAGATAATCCTTTCAAGAGTAGATAGATTATTGTGTTGTTGGAATTGTTGATATAAAGATATGAAGATAGTGAGAATGAAAAACAAGAGGATTTAGTGTGGGAGATGATAGAGTAACTAATAAAAATGGTGGCTATATTAAAAGAATAAGTATCCACATAGAAAAATGAAGAATCCAACTATGTATATTTATAGAAGGAGAAGATTTATAGGAGAGGTAATATAATTAAAGGGAAGAATAAGGTTGTACTTGAAGATAACAAGGATCTATCATATGACCAGATTATGGGAGATGGATTCCATATGAAGGAGGATGGAGATCTTATATTTATTGAAATTTATTAATGAGACCCATTATTTGAAGATGGATATGAGATTGTGTGTTCACATTAGTGTGAGAATTCAAATTGTTTGGTGTGTGATGGAAATTATATTACCAAGTTTCAGTTGGATTAAATGGAATTTGTGGGGGAAGATATAAATTATATAGAGAGAGAGATTCAAGATTATTTAAATAAATATGTGGATTAATATTATTTAAAATTATGTGAACATATTGAAATGAGTATGATTAGGAATGCAACCATGAGGATTTGTAAGGAGAGGAAGATTGCAGCCATGAGGAGTTGCAAAGAGAGGAAGTTGTTCAAGTAAATGCACAAGGGAATATTGTGGTGGAGTTGAAGCAATGTGTAAGCATTGAAATAATATTTTTAAATCATGATATAACAACCATGGGATTTTATTTGAATTGTCTATTTTTAGGTTATAGTGAAATTTAAGAGCATGAGGAGTACGCTAAAATTGATGGGAAAGGTGTGAATGTTTCTTGTGAAGAAGCATTGGGTGTGATTTTTGTGAAAGAGAATGAACATATGTAATATTTTTATAGAATTCCTTTAGATAATGATGAAGTTTTTGAAATTATTTTTTTTTTTCCCTAGTGTATGTGCACATGATGAGAGTGTAGAGGATGATTATGCAATCATGAGTGAGAAGCTACAAGTGGTTGTATTATATGATGTTGTGGATGATCCAACATGTGGTTGGATGATGGATTAAGAAATAATCATGTGATTTTGGTTGAAATAGATGGATATTTTTTGGAAATATATTATTATGCAAAGTTATATATGGATAAGTCTCTAATACATCACCATCTTATGATAAACCGAACTTATCACATGCAATTGAGGGTTTGGTCTTCATATTCCATGTACAAGTTTATACTTTCAATTAGATATTTCTAATTAATGTCTCTTTCAATCATGTCCCTATTATATTTAAATAATTATAACATTTTTTTATTATATTTAATTCATTTATGATAGTAACATTCAATGTTTATTCAATAATATTAACTCTTCTTTGATGGTTGTTCTTTTACTTGAACTAGTTTTCCATGCCCTAGGTCTAGAGGAAAAATAGAGGAATGAGGAATCAATAACTCTATATTCTTTCTCTAAAGATATTTATTATTAATATTTCATATGATTTATCCCCATTTCAACTCTTAGATCATAACATAACATTTATTTCTTCTCCATAAGCTTATTAGGTCCTTGAGTGGCTTGTAGCCTTTCTTAAGAAAAATTTATATGTTTTAGAAATCCTTTAGCCATTCCTGAAGATCCAAAAACATTAAATAGTTTTTTCTATCAACTTTAAACTCCCCATGAAGTTTCAACACTTAATTCATTCAATTTCACCATCACCTAAACTCCTATATTCCTTAACTAGCCTCTTTTAGGCCTAATTAGGCCTTATTTGCACATCATAGCCCAAATATGTACTTGTATAGTATGAACCTCCATAAAAACAATATATTACTTGAGGTAACATTGAAATTTATTTTATTTCACAATTTCACAAGATTCTAACAATGGTTTTTAATCTATACATAGGCCTAGAGGAATAAAAATTAATTATCTCAAGTTCTATAGTGAATCAACATACCAAATTACTTTTTATTGTATTTTTTGACTTCCTACAACCCATAAAATTACCTATAAACTTGGATTTATCTATTTTGGCTCATGATACCCATGAACGTAGAATTTTGTGCATGCAACACATGGTGGAAATCAAATGGAAGTGTGTTAGGTTTCAAGATTATCCAAAACTATTTAAGGCCTTTATTGGGTTTGCCTATCCAAATTTTAATCTAATAATGTTAAAATGTTCTCTCTTATATACCTATTTGGTTTTTTCAAAATCAGTCTCAAGGTTCTCATGTTCCTCATAGTATGACTGAGATAGGGGTTATAAGCTCTGATAGTTATCCTTATGGATCAATATGGTTAATGAGTATCTAATTCCATACAAAAAAATCTCTTCATAAATGTATATAAACTCCCCTTTCAAAAAAAAATAAATCTCATTAAGGATTGATTGGGTCCAACAATATTCACCTACATGGAGTTATACATGTGTGTGTGTGTGTGTGTGTGTGTGTGTGTGTGTGTGTGTGTGTGTGTGTGTGTAACCCATAGGTTACAAAATGACATCAATAGTTGAAGTTTGTCATCTACATATCTTTTCCATGGTATTCACTTGTCTAAATAACTACCATCCCTTAAAATCTTCACTCTTATTTCTATTATCTTTAATATTTGTCACGCAAGTAGGATTTATTGAATGCAAATACGGGTTTTACTTTGTGTGAACTACGTGTATATATATATATATATATATATATATATATATATATATATATATATATATATATATATATATATATATATATATATGTATGTATGTATGTATGTATGTATGTATGTATGTATGTATATTGTCTCTTTTCTTGTACTCAAATTCATTACACTCTTCCCAATATGAAGATGCTACCATAAATCAGTCTTCACCTCAATACATTACAAAATGTGTTTTAATCAATAATGACAATAATTCACTATTTAGTTATGATAATATGTTAAAAGGGTATGTATATAAGGTTTCATTCTCATCATTCCTTTCTCTTAACATTGTTTATACAATCTTACAAGTATATATATGATCTCAACTCACCCACACAATGTTGTTTAATACTTGATTCTTTATCCTTCTTCCACAAATAATTATTTACCCTTCCTTTTTGACTGTGAGAAATAGTCCCTTCAAAACCTATAGTCATTATTATACCTTAAAATTTTCCCACATGATAACATATACAAAGTTTCAAGGTTCTATAAAGACAATAGGAAAATAACCTAATCACATATACTAAGAGAACTATAACAAAAATCACTATCCTTTATTCATGGCATTGTCATCTATCACAATATAGTCCATTATTGGATGTGAATTCTTTCTTGAGCAATTTTACATGTCCTTCACCTATTGTATTGCTTATCCTTCTTATTGAGGAGTTATCTCAATCTCTCTATGCCATCCTATAAACATAAAACTCATGTACTACTACTCTTCTTTCTACCAAATTCAGAGTTGGTTCCAAGTTAGTTACAAAATATAACTATCGTTTTGTCAACCCAACATAGGATTAATGGGTTACTATACAAAATATGACATTTATCATATGGATTAGATAAATATAAATTATAATGACCATTTACATTACCTCTTTGGACTCCTACACCCCACATGACTCATCTAGACATTGAAAACATACCAATGACCCTTCTAAACTCATTTGAATAATTTAGTTTTCAAAACATTGGTTTATTGAAGGAAAAATCCAAACATCTTCAAAACTCAACCTAGGACTCCTAAGAACTCCATAAGGCTTTATATACATGAAATTTGCCTTGAAAGGTCTTTTGAAAAATACTATAATTCCAAACATGACCAATTTAAATCCTTTAGACCAAAATACAAAAAAATAAGGTCTTCTTACCTTGATGCTCCTGCATCATACTCCCTAGGAGCGAGAAAAAATCAAGCCTCCAAATTTCTTCCTTGACTTAAAATTATTTATTTAAGTGTCTTTAATACTCAACATGTTGATATTTATTTTTCTCGATTCCATTATCCTTGCCAAACTCTTTCTTTTCTTCCTCTTGACTTTGTCTATTCTTTGTATCCATTCATTTTACACTTTCATGAGGTACTCCCACTACTGTAATTTTGTATTTTTGACATATTTCAACTTTTACCAATCATTTAAAACCTTTTCACACTCAACTTCAACCAATTTTTAGACATTTGTCTTCCTCATTCTTTCTTCGTGGCTTCTTTTCTCATTAATCTCACTTGTGGCTTGCTTGTCTAGATATTCTTACTTCTTATTCATGCTATCATCTTTTTCATTAGGCTATATTTGTATCTTATTCATTTAATCATCTATCATATGATCACCTATATGTTTTTTTCCTACTTATTCTTCACAGTTTTAAACATTTTAATGGTCTTTTCTCTCATCTTACTCACTATGCAAGAGCAACATATCATTTATCTCATCCTCACTATAATAAAACATGACTTGATTAATATTTGGATTTTTATGTCCATGTTTATCTAATGTAAATTTAATTATAGCTTTACCAAATGAATAACTCACCTTATTGTATTCTTTATATAACATTTGCTTTCTTTCTTACTTCTTTGTGTGCATAACTCTTTGTGCTTTCCTTTGTTGTTCCTATCTTTATACTTTTTGGAATTCATGATTGATCTTTACCTGATTTAAATCACTATATTTCATATTTTTATATGGATTAAACATGTTCTCAAATATTCTCAACTCCTCTTGCAACTTTTATGTATCCACTTCTTCGAAATATTCATCAAACATTGGTCTATATTGTTCCTCATTGTCTTTGTCACCTTGTCCTTTATCTTCTCCTTAGACTCCCTAATTTTTTAGAGTAATATCAACCTTGTAATGTTATAAATCATGCTTATGAAGCACTCTTTGAGGTGATTCTTCCTTACCTTTCTTTGTTACACATTCATTCATCAATGCCATTGTTTCCATGTATAAATTATCTTTATCTTTGGAATCAAATTCATATGAACCACAATATACAAATTTTGAAAACAAACTTTATGAATACTCATATTCTATGCACTAATATGGATATACCATTCCTTTACTTTCTTGGCTTTCTTGTTCCATATTTCTTGCTTAATTTGTAGGCTTGTTAACTTATTCAATCTCCAGGTTTTCATGGAGCACACTTATAGCTTGATATTCTTATAATCTTTTCATGATTTCAACAATCCACTTGATGCCTCATATCTTCTTGGGATTTTAATTTCCTCTATTCTCCTATCATGTATGATTCATGACCTTGTTTGCTAACATTACAACTTGATGTACTTTGCCTTTTGTTCTTTTCTTCCATGCATGCGCTTATTTTTCATTTGTAAATTTGCTTTGTTTGACCTCATGTTTGAGGTTCACCTCCTTCTTTTCACATGTTTGTTATAGATACCTAGGCCATACATATCCATGCCCCTGCGTTATCCATGATGACCACACTATGTCATGTTTTGTCTCAACCTACATATCATTATTTTCCTCTTCATTTGTACAATCAAAATAAATTTTCAAATAATCATTTACCTCCATAGGAAACTACTAAAATCTTGTCTCTTCATATATATCTTCATAAATGACCTTAAAGCATTCTTAGGTGACCTTCATGTTCTCTTGGTATACCATGTCCATAGTTTAGCTGCTATGCATGGAAATGAATCATAGAACTCTTTTTATTCATATTTTACATGTGATATTCATTCAATATTCAACACTATGTCTTCTTGAAGAGGTTATTTCTATTTGTCATTATCTTTCCAATTGATGGATGTCATTCTTGGCCCATTATTCATCAGCTTTTAGGCCCCATGATTAGCCTTGATCATCCTTGTCTTCATACCTAAAAACAAAAACTCAAAAGTAGTGTTAGTATATAAAACTAGAGACCATATAATCTCTTTTATCGTCCTCGGTATAGAGATCTTGCATTTCTTCTTGGAAATTTTATAACCTTATTTTTCTCCTCAATAACAACCCTCTTATCAAATTCTCTATCTTTTTTCTCACTTAGAAAAATATCTCTTCTCATGCCTCTTTGGGCTGCTCTACTTTTTTTCTTCTCATTCTTCATGACATCTTTCTTATGCCTTCTTCTTATTCTCACAAGTGACTCTACTAGACACTTTATTCTCTTTTTCATATGTCAACTAGTCCATTATATTTCTTCT
>JARHVA010007040.1:57500-132500 GCA_037957365.1 Torreya grandis
ACACATGTCATCGAATGGAAGCCATGGGAATTTCAAATCCATATTACACCTTAGGTTAAGATATACATAGAAGTTAATAGTAAAATTTCAAGGGAATATTTAATGGGCATAAAATTAATGAATAAATGTATATATGCATAAATTTATTGCATTTTTAAACATTTTTAAATGTGTATCTAGGTTCTAAAATCCTACTGGGAATAATAGTGCAAATGTGCACATAAGTTCTGAGATCTTACCAAGTGAAAAAGTGCATGTGAACTCCAAAATCACATGGAAGGAGATATATTCCACATGTCATTAATGGGTTTAGTGGTGAAATTAAAGATACAAGGGAAATAAGAATCTAATTGTTATTTGTCTCCATATTACATTTGAATCCCTAGGCAAACAGAGCTTTGTTCCCTCAAATCACCATGAAGGTAAATGCTATTGTAATCATGCCTCCAAACTTTAAAATATCATATTGGTTACACATAAAATTTAATGGGTTTTAATTCAAAATATTGTTAATATGGTGACTTTTTTATGCTTGTGGAAATAATTATGAGTCAACCACATCACCATGGTGAGAGCTGAGGCTATTGTACTACATTGATTTGCCAATACTTCATGATTATTTCAAAGTGAAAATTCATATGGAAAATGAGTTAAGTAATAATGCTTTATTAGATCTAGGCATAATGTTTTTGGTTTTAAAGGATGAATTTTCTAAATATGGGAAGGATAATCGAGTCCTTTATGGTTTGGAGGAAACAAGGCAATGTCTTTTGGACACTACAAGATATTTGTAATATGTTCATTATATTAGAATTACTTCCCTAATTGTAGGTGCAGTTGTTTGGTTGATAGAATTAGAAAATAGGCTAAATCAATTCATTTAACCTCTTATGTCTATTTTCAAAAGGGAATATGATGAGGTATCATAAAAATGGTTGTTGAAGTAGTAGAAGAAATTATTGTTTGGTGTGTTGGATAAAATCTGAGTTTAAATGATAGATGATCAAAAATATGTGTTTTTTGAAATGTACAGACCAAAATGGGACTCCTTAGACAACACACATTAATGAAAATGAGTTTATCATAGAGGAAAAATCCTCAATCTTATCTATGAAAGGCATCAAAAATCAACATTCAATGTTTCAATTATTATTTGTGGGAGGAGATTAAAACATAATAGACATGTTTGGACATGGAAAATTTCAATCTGCAATTGAAATTTTAAAGCCCAAGAGTACACTAATGTCTTATATTAAAATGCACGCAGAATTATGAGGCCAAATTATAAGAAAACATTTCAAGGGCTTTGATTTAAGGATTAGGTGGAAATCCCAGGAAGTTTTGTACTTTTGCAAAAGTGCAAGGAAAGTTTGAAATCCTATGGGAGGCATTATTATGCACATGTCATTATTAGGTTTGGCATCAAAATAGAAAAGAAAAAGTTTATTAGTAAAAAATATCATGGATTTAAATTTTTTATGTGCTTGTATCATGGAATGGGCAAAGGGACTTAATTTTTTATCACTCCATTAAAGCATGAAATGCTCTAAAAGGGAGTATGGGGTAGAATAGTAAAATCATTGAAGTAATTTTATGGTCTATAGAAGAAACAAAGGAGACAGAGGGACCAAAACAAGATGATAAAGATTGTGGAGGAGAGTTTAGTGATGTAAAGATACTTGTTACTAAGGTATTTGATGAAGACCTTAATTTGTTACAACAAAAGATGAAGGCAGCCATTATGGAGGCTCCATTTAGAAATGATAGGCCAAAATGTACCAATTGTATAGTATTTAGTCTTCCATCCATTATTTAATTATTTATTCTTTGAAGGGAAAATGATAATTATATCCTCACTTAAAACATCATCCTTAGTTTGATTGGGCAAATTATTAGTTAAAAACATGGCAAAATGGTACCACATAAAGAAAAAGTTTGTTTGCACTCAGGAAGAATATTATCACATAAACTCAAATGCATCAATATTCTATCAAGAGAGAGAAAATTTCATCATGACATGGATAACTGAATCACCAAAATCATCACCTTGCATAGCATAAGAGTTTCCATTCATATGCAAAGACGTCTTCTAGATGGAATGACTTTTAAAAATATTTTGGGTGAGAAAATTTTGTTTAATTAAACATGAGGTGTCCTCTTTATAGAGGGATTTTTTTGTTTTTGTAAATTCTTGATATGTTTTTTATTTTTTTTTGCTAAGGCTATTAATTTTTATAGTCATTAGCAAACTCTAAGATCATTTATGTATATGTCTCCCCTTATTTATAACAAATCCACTATGATTATCACTATGTTAGCATTATAAAAAATTATGTATGTTGATTTATTTTAAGTTACTGTAAAACATCTATGATTTATAATATTCCTTGTCAATGATGTGCAATAACACTTTCTTCATATGTTGTTTATTGGGTAGCTAATTTTATGGCTCCTAATAGTAGTCATTTTGGGCATGAACTTATAATATAAATTCATTTTTGCCTTATGATTTAGGAATGTTTCTTGATAATATGTTAAGGATATCCTAGATTAATGGAATTGAAAAGATAAGGTGTTTGAGGCTTTAATTGGAGTGTATGCATTTAAAATATAAAGGATAATTTAAAGTTTTTCATTAGATTGGTATTAATGAATTAAAATCATTCTTAATAGTTTTCTTTATCTTATTTATCACTCTTTAACATTTTAGAACGAATGATAGCATGAAAGTATAAAGAATTCCTACTGTTGAAATCCACCACAACTCTTTTAAACATGCCTAACTTATCTTACATGTCCAACCCCTACAAGTAATACATGACATTGAAGATTCTAAATGTTATTTTCTTAATAGATGCATAAATATTTTAGATCTAAAACATGTTAGTGATTCATGTTTAAAGGTTAGCATTGTAATTTTCCATTTAGATATTAGATGTTAATAATTTCCATAGAAATGAAATTTATAATCATATTTTATTTATGTTTAATAGGTTATGTCTAATTCATAAGTATTTCCTTCGTCTATGTGACAACTCTTCTTGAGTGGACAATGCAAGTTCTATTATGGTTTGATCAAATATGTATGTGTGCCAATAATTCCCTCAAGATTGAACTGTATTATCCTTCCTTGTGACCAAGATACCCCATGAATCCTCTAACCTAGGTTTAGGTAGATCTATAAGTAGCATATAAATAACCACACCCTTTTTCATTGTCTTCTAATCATAATCTACTTTCATTCCATCTAGATGTTAAACCATTTCATAGATATAATGGCATAAATGAGGTTTATCATCTTTGTTTGCCATTTTTTCAAATATGCAAAGCTGAATTCTAGAGGTGTACAATTTGGAACCAATATGCAATTGGAACCATTACTAGGGACTATTATTTGTTTAGATGCTAAACTTCTCTATCTAAAGTTTTGAACTGATTTATCATTTTAGTCTATTTACTACACAACACTGCATCTCATGCCATTGTTGGGGATCAAAATATTTGATGAATTAAACTATGATAAGTAGTTTCATGTAGTATTTACTTATATTATTTCATGCATTTAAAATTTGAGGTTATTTTATTGACATTTACTACTTTGGGCCATCAACTATGCAACTATTTGCTAGCACCATTATTAGAGCCAACACGCTTGGAACCTTTGTTATCAAATACTTATATATATATATATATATATATATATATATACATATATATATATATACATATATATATATATATATATATATATACATATATATACATATATATATATATATACATATATATATAGACATATATATATATATACATATATATATACACACACACATATATATATACATATATATATATATACATATATATATATATATATATATATATATACATATATATATATATATATATATATATATATATATATATATATATATATATATATATATATATATATATAAAATCTTAGTTATTTAGTTTTTGAAGTGATTTTATCTTTTGAATATGAATCTAAATTTTTTAGTGTCTTTGTTTTTCTATCACATCATTGATTAGAAGAAAGTGTAATTTTATAATGTGTCACTCTATATTTGTGATATATTCTATCTTATAAGATTTATTATTGTGGTGACTCCAACATTCTATCTAATTTTGAAAGATAAATACCCATTTTAATTGATTATGTTTTGAGTTTTCTCTTGTTTTCAAAACTTGAAGGACTGAGATCTTCATTTGATGGTGATTCATCAAAGAAGATTGTTTTTGAGTTAATTTTTCATCATAAAATAAGGAGACAAGTTTGGATTCTAATTGAAAGATAAAGTTCTAGAGGAAAGAAGTGTTTATACTATCATAATTATGGTACACCTAAAATTATATTTGTTAAAATTCCTTTGGTTGAAGATTATAACAACTCTCCTGATAACCCAACGTCCTATAGTCTTGTTCATTACCTAGAACCTTCTCAACAAGATGAACTCTTCCTAATTTTGGTCCCTTAAGAAGGTTTATTCCCCAAAGTCTATCTCAATCACCCCATCATAACCCATTATCACATAATTTTAAGCCTACCATAAAACCCATCATGAGTAATAGAGATCAAGAAGATAATTAATTCTTTTATTCAAGATTCCCAGATTCAGACCAATTAACTTTGATGAAATGGAGGGTTATCCTAATGAAATTCTAAATGAGGTAAGGATTAAAATCCATAAGTTTCATGGGAATAATGAAATGAGTAGAGATAAGCATTTGAGGGATTTTGGAATTATAATTTAAGACTATGAGGTTGGGTATGAGGATGTCTCTATTAAACTTTTTTGTGTAAACACTAGATGAATAAGCACATGAATGATTCAAATTTATTCCCCATAGATGCATATAGCGATGGGAATGAATGAAGAATGTCTTTAAAATATAGTTTGATGGTAGAGTTGATCCTCAGTTTCTTCTATTAGTATTTGAAAACATAAAGAAGAACCCAAATGTCTGTGTGTAGGACTTTAATATAATGTTTAATAAGACTATGATGAGATTACCTTATAATATTAGACTAAGTGATACTATTTATTTGATTAGATATTGTGATGTATTTGCTAAGAAGATAACATAATAATTGAGAGATAACTCTCCCATAAACATGAGGTTGGCATTCAACATGGCCATTCAGATTGAAAATAATGTAAAGGCTATGGATAAGCCTCTAAACAAAAGGGTTGATGTAATGTTACAAAATATTGAGAAGCATCAGTCTAATAAAGTTACCAACCTTGAGGAAATTATGAAAACCTTAGATACTATTGTAAATCAGATATCATATAAGTGGTCCAAATCTAAGAAGTGGATTCCTCATGGGCTTTATAGTTAGGAGAGAGATCAAAACCATAATCAAGCATAAGGGAGACCCTCTTTTCATAATCCAAATAATAACAAATGGAATAAACCTATCTAAGTTGAGAAAATGATAGAAATTAGAATAGAGGAGTTGGGAAGGAGTTTCTCAATCTATTTAATGCCAAGCTTAATCTTTAGACTTTGATTTTGATAATGATTTATTTGATAAATGCTTCCTCCCCCATCTTCCTTGTGATACTAATAAAATAGTTGATGAAGATGTAGATGAGCCCAAGTCTACATTTAAAAATGACGACATTATGATGTTTTATTGTCATATATTTCAATTTTAAGTGTCTACCTATATATAATTGTTGAGTTCTACCACCATTAATCAATTTTATAATTTAGTGAAAGAGGTATGTGTCCCAACTCTCAAATTTGTTTGTGATGTAAACATGACACAAACATATGATTTTCCCGTTAATGAAATTAATTTTTTGAGATCTATGATGAATATAAAATATGATTGGGGAACTTCTTAAGTTGAGAAAATGAAGTTATTAATTAATTTTGTAGTTACCAAAGAGAAAGAATACAATTTGAGAAGCAGGTAACATGGTGCTTATCCATAAGAGACTACCCATGAAGATCTAATGGTACGTGATAAAAATAAATAAGTCAATAAAACCAAAGTGATCCATTGTGCTTCAAAACTAGCACCTAATTCCTAAACAATCAAACATAAACGTGTTCTAGCCAATAATAGAGAACATTTATTATCCAGTATACCTAAGGGTGAAACTGATGTGAAAAGAAACCCTTAAAAAATGTTGTTAAAAATTCAAGTTCATCCCATCTTATTCTCCCTCTAGCTTTATATGATTATATTCCTATTTAAAGTATCATCACCTTTCTTCCAAATATTCTCCTTCCTTACTACATTGTGAATAATATGGCATATGTATTAAGTCAATTAAAAATTATTGTCCCACTTGTTGAGTTGCTAAGAATACTAGAACATTGAAGGAGGGCATTTGAGTATTTGGAGTTTAATGATAATATAATTACAAATTAGATTACTTTACCCCCAAACACTCTTTGATATAATTAAGAGTCACATGAGGTTATTGAACTAGCCCTAGAGGTTTATTTGGGAACTACATTGATAGAAAGCTAGCTAGATGTTAACCCTTTTTATAATACCTTGTTTATTAATTATTTAATTATTCACACTACATGTTTTATTTAGGAGCATCTTACAATGTTATTCCCCTATATGTCCTTAATGAGATTAGAGTAAAAATAACATATTCTTTTTATAAGTGTTATGCCATGCACTCAAGAGAAGTAACAGTTGTTAGACTAGCTAAAGGACTGGTAGTGCAATTGGTGGTTCATCCAGGTAGATTTTTTAACATAGATATTGTAGTTGTGGATTGTCCTAGCAATTGGGGGATTTTATTGTCAATAAAATGGGAAACCATCATGGGTGTTAGTGTTTATATGGGCCTATATTATGCCATCATTCCTTTGGAGATTAAGATGGTGAAACTTCATAGAGAACATAGAATGTTACATGTGCTTGAAGATCTAAGACGTGGTCTAAATGAGGTTTTATGCACTGATGTGTAGTTGGGTTATTTTTTTGTGAACATTGATTTTTTTTAACAACCTATTATTCTTGATGTTAGATGTGATAATGAAATTAATGATGTTTAGAGAATATATTTTGATGGGGCTTACTCCAACATTATAAATTAAGCTAGAGTTATCTTTTATGCCCCCAATAAAAAATATTTTATGTTTTCTTTCAAACAATATTTTGAGTGCACTAACAACATTGTAGAGTATGAGGCACTCTTGATTGGTTTGAGGACTACTTGAGAATTGTAATTAAAAATGTAAGTGTAAAGGGTGATTCAAAGATGGTGGTTAAGTAGGTTAAAATTGATTATGCCACCAAAACTAAAAGGCTAAAATAGTATAGAAATATTTTATGGGATTTGTTAAAATTTTTTGATCTTTTCAATATTTGTAATCATGATAAAAGTTTCAATGAGGAAGATGAAAAAAATTTAGGGTTGGGTTCATAGTTTGAAATTAAAAAAATGAACCCTCACTATTAGTATCAAATAGAGGTAATTGTTAGAACTTTACTCCTAGAAAACATTCATCATTGACAAGTATTTGATGATGACGGTCAAATTAAAAGCTTTCTCAATTGTGAAGTAAAATTTTAGGGTTGCATCACACACTTTGAATCCATTGTGTAAATTTGTGATGGGAAAAAAATGTTGTTTTGGAAAGATATCATTAAATCAAAGATAAATACCATCCGGTGAAGATTGGTAATTTTAGAGGCATATTATAATAGAGATTATAGAATTAAACATAGAGATATATTTATCTCAAAATATGTGACTGAGTCAAAGTTGCGCTCTAAATTAAACATAAGAAACAGTTGTCTTGGTACTCACTTGAGTGCACAAAAGAAGATAACCTATATGTAATTGTTAAATAATTACAAGGATTGCATGATTTGGTCTTATTAAGAAATGAAAGTAGTTACAGAGGATCTATTTCAACACATCATACCTTTACATCCTAGAGGAAAAATTATTAGGCAAAAGCAAACACTTATTAACCCATCTTACCACCAAGATGTGGGAAGAGTTAAATAAATTTAGGCCTGATGGGATTATTTAAGCCAATAGGTATTCATCATGGGTGGAAAAATTAGTCCTTTTAATAAATAAGAATGGTCACATATACTTGTGTGTATATTTTAGAAACTTGAATAAAGCTTCTCTGAATGATAATTAACTCTTATCTAATATGGAAAGACTATTTCAAAGTGATATAGGATCATATATGTTGTCCACATTAGATGGTCTCTTAGGGTATAACCAAGTTATGGTAAAAGAATCTGAGAGACCTAAGACTGCATATATAATGACTTGGGGAACTTATGCCTATTTGACAATGCCTTTTGGGTTAATGAATATTGGTGCAATTTTTTAGAGAGCTATGGATTTTAATTTTAAAGGGATAGTTAAAATTTTCATTATTGTTTATCATGATGACATTATAATGTACTACAAAAATAGAAAACAACATTTTGAATATCTATAGAAAGTACTCCCTAGATGCATGGAATTTAACATTTCCCTTAATCTAAAGAAAGGTTACTTAGAAGTATAAAAGGTCAAGTTAATGGGATACATAGTGTATAATCATGGTTTCATGATTGATTTATAGAGTGAAATCCATTGACAAAATGCTTATCCTACAGTCCAAGAATGGAATTTAGTTGTTCCTTGGACAAATCAACATTGTAAGAAGATTTGTGTCTAATTTTGGAGAGATCACTATGACTATTACTTCCATGTTAAAAAAAGACCAAACCATAAAGTGGTAGGATAAGTCCATGTAATATTTCAATGACATCGAAGGAGCCTTGAACTCTACCACTATTTTGTCTAATCTTGATTACACTAGGGAATTTCAATTTGTTTTCTAGAATCACATAATACTATAGCTAATGTTTCATTTCAAAATAATAATGATGGTCATGAAAATTCCATATCTTATTTAGTAAATATATGAAAGGATATCAACTAAACTATACTATCATAGAGAAGTAATCCTTCATTCTCTTGAAAGATATTAAAACATTCAAATATTTTATTTTGAGTTTAAAGATTATTGCATACATCCCACATATGATCATCAAAAACATATTGACTTAGATTGAATTATAAAGTAAAAGGTATAGGCGGATTAACAAGTTTTAAGAATACGACATGGGGATGTGAACTACCAAGTTGGTGAGATGGATATGCTTATCCAAGATCAAGGATGAGACCAATTTCTAAGCTATAGAGGTAAATGATGTTGTTTTTAATATTGATGACTCTTTGAGTAGAGTTAACCTATCTTTGCAGTATATGGAAATTGTTTATTAATTAAAAAGTTTGAATTTTCCCCCTAACTTGGATAAGAATCCAAGGATAACTCTTGATATTTTATCCTAGAATTATCTCTTGACTGCAAATGGACTAGCATGGAAGAATCCAGATGGAGTTATCTAAAGATGCCCTATAGAAAAAGAAACTATTGATTTAATTTACAACTTTCATCATGGAGTATGTTGTCAGCACTTTAAACCTAAATTTAGAGCTCATAAATTTTTTAGAGTTGGTTATTCATGGTCATCACTATTCAAGGATATGGCACATAAAGTAGGAAAATGTGAGAAATATCAACACTTTACTGGAAGGTTGAAATCTTCCAACTCTCTCTCCTTGTAACACTTATCAATTAAAGGCCCATTTAGACAAAGGGAAATGGATTTTGTTGGGGACATCGCTAAGGCATCAAGTGCTAGGGATAAGTGGATATTGGTTGTAACTAACAACTTTAAGAGAATTATAGAGGTAGTATTAATAAACAAGGTCACACATTTGGTGATCATGGATATTCTATTGAATCACTTTATTCTGATGTCTGTTATGGATGCCATTTGGTGATCATGGACATTCTATTGAATCACTTTATTCTCATGTCTGTTATAGACATAGTTTCTTCTTAAGAGATTGGATGGTGAGATACTAGAATTACTAGTTAATGACAAACATCTAAAACACTTCCTTGATTGATTCCATGTTTGTGTAAAGTAATATACAATGTATAGTCTTATTTTTTTATTACCCCTGTACATTGGGATTTGTTTGTATAGTTACTTTTTTATTTTTCATTGTGTGTTCTTTATCATAATTTCCTAATCTATTTTTAGTAGTCTACCCTTATTTTTTTTAGCTTTCAAAGGTGCATGTTGATAAAATGTCAAAATTATGACTTTGTGACCCAAGGGATAGTCATCTGGTCTTGTTTTTTTAATATTCTTTATATAGCTACAATGGGTGTATATCCCTGAGTGAGAGCAAGTTTTAGTGCCCAAATATGTCTTAATAAATTTGTTCCCTTTCACAAAACATGAGTGCCTTAAATTTTAAATTATTTCCCTATAATGTAAATATGTAATAAATATTCACTTGGAACAAAAATCTGCTCTTTCAATCATGTTGTACAAACCACATAATTTTTTTTAACCAATGATTAATGTTTTAATGGTTTTTAAGAAAGATTTAATTGTAGGATCCACAATGGAAATTCTTAGTAAAAAATACCATGTCTAAATATTTTGTTTCTAAAATGGTAAGAGTTAATGATCTTTAGGAAGACAATACAACATTACTTTATACCTTGTCTTAGGTAATTTGTAAAATGTGCTTGAAATAATGAGGCCTAAGATGTGTGCCATTAAAGAGAAACCATGGGCATTCAAAATCCATGTTACACCTTGGGTAAATATCCATCTAGAGGTTTGTGATCAAATTTCAAGGAAATATTCAATGGGAACCCACTTAAGGAATAAGTATAGAGATGTAGATGTGTATTGAACTTTTACACTTATGAAAATGTGTTGTTGGGATCTAAAATACCATTGAGAATAAATAATAAAAATGTGAACATAAGTTCTTAGATACTATCAAGTAAAAATGTGCAAATTAACTCTAAAAACCTATAGGAGGGATAAAAGTACATATGTCATCAATGAGTTTAGCAATGACTAAAGTGATAATGAAAATATGAAGCTATGTTTTATCTATCATCCATATTGCATTGGAATCCTTGGGTAAACTAAGCTTTGTGTTCTCAAATCTCTATGAAGGTAAATGTTATTCTAATTACACATCCTAAGTTTCAAATATAGGGTCAGTTTCACACAAAGTGCATGGGTTTGAATTCAAAATATGGTTAATATGGTGAAATTTTCATGCTTGTGGTAAGAATTATGAGTGAACAATGTCACCCTAGTGAGAGCTATGGTTGTTACACTACATTGATTTATTAATAATTTATGATTCTTTCAAAATGGAAAATTTATGGTGTCAAATAATGTATTTTATATAGATGGGAAAGAGAAGTAAGTCCTTGATGGTTTATAGGTAGCAAGGCAATGACTTTTGGCCACTATAATATATTTGAAATGTGTTTAGTATATTAACATTAATGAATTAATGGTAGGTGTACTTGTTTGAATGACAAAGTTAACACCAAGGCTAAAGCTAGACATTCAACATCTTCTATCTACCTTGAAAAGTGAATAGAAGGAGGTCTCACAAAAGATGACTAGTTAAGTAGTAGTATAAATTATTTCATGGTATGTTAGACAAAAGTTGATTTTGAATGATAAGTAGATTAAAGTATGTGTTATTTGACATGTATGAAACAAAGTGAGACTCTTTAGACAACATAAATAAACACAAATGAGTTGAAAACAGAGGAGAAGCACTCAATTTTAGCTAGGAATGGTTTAGTTAATCGACATTCAAATTTTTAAATATTATCTATGGGAGGAGATTTAAACATAATAAACAAGATTGGACTTGAAAAATTGTAACATGTAGTTAAAATTATGATGCTTTGGAGTATGCTAATGTGTTGTGTTTAAATGTGCACAAAAGTCCTAGGTCAAATTAAAAGGAAATATTTCATGAGAATTTAATTAAGGAATAGGTGTAAATCCAAGGAATCTTTGCACTTTTTCACTTTTAAAAAAATGCAAGTGAAGTCCAAAATCCCATAAAAGGTAGAATGGCACACATTTCATTATTAGGTGTGGTATAAAAGGGGAAATTAAAAATGTTTGTGAGTCAAATAATGCATTGGATTCATATTTTTGATTTCCTTGTGTCATGGAATGGTCCTAAAAACATCTTTATAGTCACACCCTTAAATCATGGAATGCTTTAAAATGGAGTATGAGGTATTATAATAGAAACATTGAAGGAATTTCAGGCTCACTAGAAGAAAGTAAATAGTTAGAGGAACCAAAAAAAGTTGATAAAACTCATGGAGGAGAGTTTAGTGTTGTAAACATACCTATGACTAAGGTATTTTATCAAGACCTTAATGCGTTTCAATGGAAGAGGAAGGGATCCATCATGGTGTCTCTATTTTGAAATGGACAAACAAAATGTGACAATTTTACATTATTTGTTCTTACCTCCATTATTTATTTACTTGCTCCTTGAAGGTAAAATGGTAACTGAATCATCAACTAGAATGCAATATTGAGTTTGAGTCGGTAAATGATTAGTTGAAAATAGGGAAAAATGGTTTCACATAAAGATAAAATTTATTTTCACTCAAGAATAATATTCTCCCACAAACACAACTGCATCAAACTTCCATCTAGGTAGATAAAATCTCATCATAAAATGGATAACTAAATAACAAAAATCATCACCTTGTAGAGCATGAGAGTATCCAAGCATATAAAAATACATCTTCTAGATGGAGAATCTTTTAGGAAAATTTGAGGTGAGAAAATTTTATATAATTAAAGAGTAGGTGTCCTCTTTATAGAGGGATGTTTATATTTTCTTAAAATTTTGTTTTGTTTTTTCTTATATTGCTAAGGTTATTACTCTATATAGTTGTTATTGTTGTCCCCCAAAAAATGTCACTCTTTTTGGGACAATGTATGAGCCATTTTGGTATTGCAAGACCAAATTTACCTCTTCACTTTTCAAAATTTGTCCTGGGCATTCAAATTTTAAATTTTCCAAGCTTCTTAGATATCTATGGACTCTGCAGGCTTGAATCTATAGACTCAGCAGGAAGAAGAAATCTATGAAATTTGTAGACCAAGTTCAATGAGCTTCACAGTTTATGCAGGTGAGTTTAACCAAAAGAATCAGTTTCTATCACTTGGTCATTTTCAAGATTGCTTCAGTGCCTTGGTTTAATAGAAAATGTCTATCGACAAGCATTCAAGCAAAAGAGGCTTGAACCACTTCGATTTAATCGGTTCAACACTTTCGGTTCAATCAGTTCCTTCACTTTGTTTCAACATTTTGGTTCATCCTTTGGTTCAAACACATGGTTTAAAGGCAAGATCAACAAGAGGTTGAAAGCCTTGGTTCAACAGAATGGCTCAAAATCATGGTTCAATGGAATGGTTCAATAGTTGGTTCATCGCTAAAGTTCAAAGAGCTTCCTGAAGGACCCCAAATGGAAGGTGCCATTGCGGGGGACTCTCAACTACCAATTTGAAGCCAAAGGGACACCTGAAGAAGCCTAAAGGCCATTCAAAGACTGCTTAAAGGGTAAATACCCTTGCAGGAGGATCTTCCCCACTCAAAATGGGTCATTTCTTAAGGCTCGAAAGGGCATGTTCAATTCGAAAAAGTGCCAAACAGAAAAGCCAAAAGAGGACAAAGGAATGACGCACCTGAAAATGTCAAATTCAACACAGTGAACTAGCCATTAATCCTTTGAACATTTAGACCAAAATATATTCACAAATTTCAAGGCTAAGACCAGTAAAAAGTGGGGAAGGAAGAGAACAACAAATTAAGTCTAGGACCCGATTCAATTAACCAAAAAAGGAGGAATGATGAATATAAGATCAGATCACTAGGTGGACATTGAAAGTTGCAAACTTTCAATAAGCGTGACTTGTTTCCCTGCATTGATAAAATCAAATGGGTAAAATGCCCCTAAGTTCTAGCTTGTCTTCTTAAAAGATTCCAATGCAACATGATGCATTACTATTCTTGAGTCCTTCTTGAAGAGGATATATAAGGAACTCTCTTCTATTGTAAAAGGGATCTCTTTTTTGACAATTAGAATGAAACTTTGCCAAAATTGTAAGACATTACTGAGACTTTGAGCTCAGATTGCTGATCATATTTTGTTACTAGAATAAGAAAGCAAGCGACTTTTTAGACTTTGTGCTGTAATATCTTTGTTATTGAGGAAACTATTCTTATGTCTTTTTCTACAATATATTTTCTATTCCTTTAATTTAACAAGTAGAATCAGTGACAACAGTTAGGAAGGTGTCCTGAAGAGTCAAGTATGGAGAGACTTTGTGCCCCCATAATTGCCTTTAGTGTGTTTTATTTTCATTTCTATGTAAAGGACTTTGAGATGACTTTGTGCCCTCATTGTCCTTCATATCTTACTCTTGAGCAATTTAGGTGGAGACTTTGTGCTGCATCTCGAGTTGCTGGTTATTACATCCTTTGTTACATTTTGTTGTTATTACTAGGAGTATTGTTGTGGTTTGCTAAATAGTACTTGTGAAAGAAGAGGAGTACTGTCTGTCATTTCCCTTGAGTTTTTCCTTTAATTCACATGCATCATCTCTGAAAAAAGAGAGATGGATGGTGTATCCTACCCCAAAATATTCAACCAACAGTTTCTGGCGACTCCACTGGGGATGAATGTATAGTCTAAAGCCTCAAGTTTTGGATTGAAGCAGTTCTTTCCCTTATCCATTATAGAGTCTGGCGACTCCCATCTAGGTTTTACCCATTCTCCATTTATATCCTTACCATTTTCATCCATTACCATCTTCCTCCACCTCCATTATTTTATCTAGTCTACAAAACCAGAGCTACTAAGAAAGAGTGCATAATTTGAAGCCTCAAGCCTCAAGCTAAATTTGAGCCAGTCCTTTTCCATTATTATTTTGTAATTTGGCCACTCCATCTAGATTTGTTGTCTCTATTTTTCTTAATTAAATCATGGAAGTTTGAGGCCCTTGGGGTAACTCTTTCAGCCCATTCAACTTGACTCCACCTCTGCATGAACTCCCACATAGTTCATGAAAGATTTTTCCCAAATTCTTTGGTGATGGGATAGTTAACCTTGATGAACACATTGTAGTCTTCAGCATAGCCTATGGTGTTACAAGGGTGGAATTTGAAGATGTGGAAGTCAGGGTTTTTGTGGAGACACTACAAGGTGCTGCTGCAGACTGGTTCTACCATCTAGAAGCTGGATCAGTGACTAATTGGGATACACATAGAACCAAGTTCAAAGCAAGATTCAATCCCATATAAGATGCACATGCCTTACTAGCCTAACTGACATAGATGAAGAAGGAGCCCCATGAACCTATGAGGTACTTCATTTCTAGGTTCAACAATCTGAGGCACAGGATTCCCATGATTGCCCAGCTGACACCTCAGAATCTCATGTGTTTCTTCATCAACTCAGAGCTACTTGAAATGAGTTTTCTATTGAGATGGGCTAGACACATAGACCTTGAGGCTACTCAAGACTTGGCTAATGATCTAGAAGATGACCTTGTCTTGGTAGGAAATATAAGGAGAGATCCTAATAGAAATAGAGCTTCATTATCTTTTGAATATTCATCTACAAGCACCATTGATCCAATGTTGTAAAAGCTAGCAAATGAATTGCTAGCCTTGAAAAGGCAAATGCCACAAAGTATGTCTTTTGCTCCTCTATATAAAGATATACCAAGGAGGACATTCCCTAATTAGCCATATCAAGGTAATGCTACCAAAAGTCAAGGGCAACAAAATCATCTTCCTCCCCCATAGAGGAATCCTACCCTTGAAGCACCTCAAACAAACTCGGTAGTTAGATATCTGGAAACAGAACATGTTTCTTAATTCTAACTTGAGTTAGAGAAAGCAAATGGTGTTGATCTTTTTAGGGATGATCTAGAATAATCAGCTAGCGACTCCCACATTGGTTTCTTGAATTACCAGGATAAACCCAAAAGTGAAGGTGAACCAGTCAAAGGATCATACACCATATTCACCAGGTCTAAGAATTAGTCAATACAACAAGCTAACAAAGAAAAGATAGACAAGTGACCCTAACCAGTAATTTCAATTACTAAGTAGAGAACCCCTCTTCCTTTTCAGTCAAAGGGCTCGCTGATTACCAAAGAAGTAAGTACATCAAACATCTCTGCACTATCTACTTCAACTTCATAGATCAGTCCTCCCCCTCTCAAAAATCAAAAGGATGAACTCCCATCCTCTCTTCCAAATCCATCTCAGTCATTTTCCATGATTAATCATGTCAAGGAATCCAAAATTCAAATGACTAAGTTTGAATCCCTGTAAGTCAATCCTGAGCAATTGGACATTGATGGAGAACCAAGTGTGGACCTATCTGAAGCAAAAATTGTGGTCACCCAAATGTTGGCCCCTATAGCTCAAATTTTGTTTGAGACTTTAGGTAGGGGTAATTACTTCTTGACTATATATGATGCTCCTATCTCAGCTGATGAAAGTACTATAGCTGGTAATCCAAGATTTGATTCAAATAAGGCATCAAAAGAATTAATAGGGCATCGTACAAATCAAAAAATATCTTCCATCTCTAATGAGGAGAAATTTGATAGAAGATCAACTTCTGATGATGCTTGGATCTTGAATCTGATGGCAGCATTTCTTCCGCAGGTGGATACAAATCTCTGTTGCTCAAATTGAACATTGCTTAGGGTGAAGAGGTCAAACTCCTTTACATCAAAGGAGATGTTGACCTGATGGTTTATTAGGGGTCTGATGCTGACAATTAAATCATGTGCGGGATTGGACCGATAGAACAACAAGTTATGATGGTGGACCATGCTACTACAAATCAAAATCAAGGAAAGGAACCCTTCATAGGGAGAGTAAGGAGTTATGTTTTTTAGTTTGAAGACCACGTCCTACCATAGAGAAAAAGGAAGGAAAGACCAAGAGGAAGATGGAGAAAATTGGTTTCCTAGTGGAGAGCTCCATTTGCCCATCACCATTTTTGGGAACAAAATGTCTTCTTGTTGGTTTACTAAGATGGTACACTATTTTCACTATCTCTCAAGAAGTAGCATCTAAAATACTTTCATTCTTGAAGTATCAGATCATTGCATATGTATATATGTATATTTGTATAGTTTTTAAATTTTTTTGTTTGTTTCTATTTTTTATGCCTTCCATTTTTGGGTTGCATGACTCCATAGCCCAATGGAACACTTCAAGGCACTAGAGATTCTAGTTTCTACTCCCCTTAGTTGTTCCAAGTTCTCATCTGAAGGAAGTTCCCCAATAGGAGCCAGCTATTGTCTCCCAAAAAGTGTCACTCTTTTTGGGACAATGTATGAGCCATTTTGGTCCTGGAAGACCAAATTTGCCTCTTCTATTTTCAAATTTTGTCTTAGGCATTCAAATTTTAAAATTTTCATAATTCTAAAAAATCTATAGACTCTGTAGGCTTTATTATATAGACTCAATAGGATGAAGAAATCTACAAACTTTGTAGGCCAAGTTTAACAGTCTTCACAGTTTCTGCAAGTAGGTTCAACTGAAAGAATCAATTTCTATCACTTGGTCATTTTTAGGATTGCTTAAGTGCCTTGGTTCAATAAAAAATGTCTATTGGTAAGCATTCAAGAAAAAGAGGCTTGAGCCACTTTAGTTTTATTGGTTCAACACTTTCAGTTCAATCAGTTCCTTCAATTTGTTTCAATGTTTTAGTTCATCCTTTGGTTCAAACACATGGTTCAAAGGCAAGTTTAACAAGAGGTTCAAAGCCTTGGTTCAATAGAATGGTTCAAAGTCATGGTTTAATAGAACGGTTCAATAGGTGGTTCATTGCCAAAGTTCAAAGAGCTTCTCGAAGGACCCCGAAGGGAAGGTGCCCTTGTGGGGGACTCTTAGCTACCAATTCGAATCCAAAGGGACTCCTGAAGAAGATTGAAGGCCATTTAAAGACTGCTCGAAGGGTAGATACCCTTGTGGGAGGCTCTTCTTGACTTGAAATGGGTCATTTCTTAAGGCCTGAAAGGGAAAGTTCAATCTACAAAAATGCCAAACAAAAAATCCAAAAGAGGACAAAGGAATGACATGCTCGAAAATGTCAAATTCAACACAGTGAACTAGTCATTGATCCTTTGAACATATAGACCAAAATGCATTAACAAATTTCAAGGCCAAGACCAGCAAAAAGTAGGGAAGGAAGAAAATAGAAAACTGAATCTAGGACCCAATTCAATTAACTAGAATAGGAGGAATGATGAAGATAAGATCAGATCACCAGGTGGACATTGGAAGTTGCAAACTTTCAATAAGTTTGACTTGTTTCCCTGTATTGATAAAATCAAATGGGTAAAATGCCCCTAAGTTCTAGGCTATCTTCTTAATAGATTCCAATGCACCGTGATGTATTACTATTCTAGAGTCCTTCTTGAAAAGGCTATATAAGGAACTCTCTTCTATTGTAAAAGGAATATCTTTTTTGACAATTAGAATGAAACTCTATACAAATTGTAAGGCATTACTGAGACTTTGAGCTCAGATTGTTGATCATATTTTGTTACTGGAATAAGAAAGCATGTGACTTTTTAGACTTTGTGCTGTAATATCTTTGTTGTTGACGAAACTATTCTTATGTCCTTTTATTCAATATATTTTCTATTCTTTTAATTCAACAAGCAAAATTAGTGACAACAGTCAGGAAGGTGTCCTAAAGAGTCAAGTGTGGAGAGACTTTGTGCCCCCATAATTGCCTTTCATGTGTTTTCTTTTCATTTCTATGTAAAGGACTTTGGGATGACTTTGTGCCCTCATTGTCCTTTGTATCTTACTCTTGAGCAATTCAGGTGGAGACTTTGTGCTGCATCTCAATTTGTTGGTTGTTACATCCTTTATTATATTTTGTTGTTACTACCAAGAGTATTCTTGTGGTTTGCTAAATAGTACTTCTAAAAAAAGAGGAGTACTGTCTATCATTTCCCTTGAGTTTTTCCTTTGATCCACATGCATCATCTTTGAAAAAAGAGAGATGGATGGTTTATCCTACCCCAAAGTATTATTATTATGTATATATATATGTATGTATGTATGTATGTATATATGTGTATATATATATATATATATATATATATATATAGCTCATCTATAGGGAACCTCCCCTTGATGAGAGGAGAGATCAGTCCCCTTCTGATGTGGTAAACCTACACATTTGGATGACTAATCTTCCTACTTTGGCTGATCAGACCTATTTTTTTATCAATATGTTGATTGACAAAATATTCAACCAATAGTTTTTGGTGACTCCACTAGGGATGAACATGCAGTCTGAAGCCTCAAGTTTTAGATTGAAGTAGTTCCTTCCATTATCCATTATAGAGTCTGGTGACTCCCATCTGGGTCTTACCCATTATCTATTTATATCCTTACCATTTTCATCCATTACCATCTTCCTCCACCTCCATTATTTTATCTAGTCTGTAAAACCAGAGCTACTGGGAAAGAGTGCATAGTTTGAAGCCTCAAGCCTCAAGCTAAAGCTGAGCCAGTCCATTTCCATTTATGTCTTGTAATCTGACCACTCCATCCAAATTTATTATCTCTATTTTTCTTAATTAAATCATGGCAGTTTGAGGCCCTTGGGGTAAATATTTTAGCCCACTCAACTTGACTACACCTCTGCATGAACTCCCACATAGTTCAAGAAAGAATTTTCCCAAATTCTTTGGTGATGGGATAGTTCACCCTGATGAACACATTGCAGCCATCAACATAGCCTGTGGTGTTACAAGGGTGGAATTTGAACACATGGCAATCAAGATTTTTATGGAAACACTACAAGGTGTTGCTGCTAACTGGTTCTACTATTTGCAAGCTGGATCAGTGACTAACTGGGATACACTTAAAGCCAAGTTTGAAGCAAGATTCAAGCCCACAAAAGATGCACATGCCTTGCTGGCCTAGCTCACACAAATGAAGAAGGAGCTCCATGAACCTATGAGGGACTTCATTGCTAGGTTCAACAAGCTGAGGCATAAGATAACCATGATCATTTAGCTAACACCTCCGAATCTCATGTGTTTCTTCATCAACTCATAGCTACCTGAAGTGAGTTTTCTATTGAGACGGGATAGACACATAGACCTTGAGGCTACTCAAGACTTGGCTACTGAGCTAGAAGATGACTTTATCTTGGTAGAAAAACTAATGAGAGATCCTAATAGAAATAAAGTTTCATCATCTTCTGAATATTCATCTACAAGCACCACTGATCAAATGGTGCAAAAGCTAGCAAATGAATTGCCATCCTTGAAAAGGCAAATGGCACAAAATATGTCTTTTGCTCATTTATATAAAGATATACCAAGGAGGACATTCCCTAATTAGCCATATCAAGGCAATGCTACCAAAAGTCAAGGGAAACAAAATCATCTTCCTCCCCCACAGAGGAATCCTGCCCTTGAAGCACCTCCAACAAACTCGGTAGTTGGATATCTAGAAAGAGAGCATGTTTGCTATTTCTATCCTGAGTTAGAGCAAGAAAATGGTGCTGATCTCTTCAGAGAGGATCAATAATAATCAGCTGGTGACTCCCACATTGGTTTCTTGAATTACCAGGATGAAGCCAAAAGTGAAGGTGAAGCAGTTAAAGGATCATACATCGTATTCACCAGGTCTGAGAATAAGTCAATATAACAAGCTAACAAAGAGATGATAGATGAGCAATCCCAACCAATAATTTCAATTACTGAGCAGAGAACCCCTCTTCCTTTTTAGTCAAAGGACTTGGTGATTACCAAAGAAGTAAGTACATTGTACATCTCTACACCATCTACTTTAACTTTGCAGATCCATCCTCCCCTATAAAAAATCAAAAGGATGAACTCCCATCCTCTCTTCTAAATCCATCTCAGTCATTTGCCATGATTAATCATGTTGAGGAATCCAAAATTCAAATGACTAAATTTGAATCCCTGTAAGTCAATCCTAAGAAATTGGACATTAATGGAGAACCAAGTGTGGACCTATCTGAAGCAAAAATTGTGGTCACCCAAATGTCAGCCTCCGCAACTCAAATACTATTTGAGCTTTTAGGTAGGGGTAATTAATTCTTGACTATGGATGATGCTCCTATTTAAGTTGATGAAAGTCTTGTAGCTGGCAATCCAGGATTTGATTCAAACAAGGCATCAGAAGAATTAGTAGGGCATAGTACAAATCAAGAAAGATCTTTCATCTCTAATAAAGAGAAATTTGATAGAAGATCAACTTCTGATGATGCTTGGATCTTGGTTCTGATGGTAGCATTTCTTTCACAACTAGATAGAGATCTCTATTGCTCGAATTAAACACTGCTTAGGGTGAAGAGGTCAAACTCCTTCACATTAAAGGATATGTTGACCTAATGGTTTGTCAAAGGTTTAATTTTCATAGGGAGAGCAAGGAGTTATGATTTTCAGTTTGAAGACCATGTCCTACCATAGAGCAAAAATAAGGAAAGACCAAGAGGAAGACATCGCAAATTGGTTTCCTAGTGGAGAGATCCATTCCCCTGTCACCATTTTTGGGAAAAAATGTCTTCTTGCTGGTTTACCAAGATGGTGCACTATTTTCATTGTCTATCAAGAAGTAGCATCTAAAATACTTTAATTCTTGAAGTATCAGATCATTGTATATGTATATATGTATATATGTACAATTTGTAATTCTATTTTGTTTTGTTTGTTTCCATTTGTGATGCCTTCCATTTTTGGGTAGCATGACTCCATATCCCAATGGCACACTTTAAGGCACTGGAGATTTTAGTTTCTACTCCCCTCAGTTGTTCTAAGTTCTCATCTGAAGGAAGTTCCCCAACAAGAGCCAGTTGTTGTCCCCCAAAAAATGTCACTCTCTTAGGAACAATGTATGAGCTATTTTGGTCTTGCAAGACCAAATTTTCCTCTTCCCTTTTCAAAATTTGTCCTAGGAATTCAAATTTTAAAATTTTCAAGCTTCTCAAAAATCTATACACTCTGCAAGCTTGAATCTACAGACTCAGTAGGAAGAAGAAATCTATGAACTTTGTAGGCCAAGTTCAATAGGCTTCATAGTTTCTATAGGCGGGTTCAACTAAAAGAATTAGTTTCTATCACTTGGTCATTTTAAGGATTGCTTCAATACCTTGGTTTAATAAAAAAATGTCTATCGATAAGCATTTAAGATGAAGAGGCTTGAACTACTTCAGTTTAATCAGTTCAATGCTTTCAGTTCAATCAATTCCTTCACTTTGTTTCAATGTTTTGGTTCATCCTTTGGTTCAAACACATGGTTCAAAGGCAAGTTCAACAAGAGGTTTAAAGCCTTGGTTTAATAGAATGGTTTAAAGTCATGGTTCAATGGAATGGTTCAATAGTTGGTTCATCACCAAAGTTCAAAGAGCTTCTCGAAGGACCCTAAAGGGTAGGTGCCCTTGCAAAGGACTCTCAGCTACTAATTTAAAGCCAAAGGGATGCCTAAAGAAGCCTTAAGGCCATTCAAAGATTGCCCGAAGGGTAGATACCCTTGTGGGAGGCTCTTCCTAACTCAAAATGGGTCATTTCTTAAAGCTCGAAAGGGCAAGTTCAATCTAAAAAAGTGCCAAACAAAAAAGTTGAAAGAGGACAAAGGAATGACGTGGCCAAAAATGTCAAATTCAACACAGTGAACTAGTTGTTGATCCTTTGAACATACAAACTAGAATACATTTATAAAATTCAAGGCCAAGACAAGCAAAAAGTGGGGAAGGAATAAAATAGAAATCTAAATCTAGAACCTGATTCAATTAACCAGAAAAGGAGGAATGATGAAGATAAGATAAGATCACTAGGTGGACATTGAAAGTTGTAAACTTTCAATAAGTGTGACTTGTTTCCCTACATTGATAAAATCAAATGGGTAAAATGCCCCTAAGTTCCACCCTGTATTCTTAACAGATTCCAATGAAACATGATGTATTACTATTCTCAAGTCCTTTTTGAAGAGGCTATATAAGGAACTCTCTTATATTGTAAAAGGGATCTCTTTTTTGACAATTAAAATGAAAATCTACACAAATTGTAAGGCACTACTGAGACTTTGAGCTCAAATTTTTGATCATATGTTGTTATTGGAATTAGAAAGCAAGTGAATTTTAAGACTTTGTGCTGTAATATCTTTGTTGTTTAGGAAACTATTCTTACGTCTTTTTCTTCAATATATTTTATGTTCCTTTAATTCAATAAGCAAAATTAGTGATAGCAGTCAAGAAGGTGTCCTGAAGAGTCAAGTGTGGAGAGACTTTATGCCCCCATAATTTCCTTTAGTGTGTTTTCTTTTCATTTTTGTGTAAAGGACTTTGGGATGACTTTGTGCCCTCATTCTCCTTCATATCTTACTCTTGAGCAATTCAGGTGGAGACTTTGTGCTGCATCTTGATTTGCTGGTTATTACATCCTTTGTTACATTTTGTTGTTACTACCAGGAGTATTGTTGTGGTTTGCTAAATAGTACTTTTGAAAGAAGAGGAGTATTGTCTATCGTTTCCCTTGAGTTTTTCCTTTGATCCAGATGCATCATCTTTAAAAAAAGAGAGATGGATGGTTTGTCCTACCCCTGAGTATATATATATATATATATATATATATATATATATATATATATATATATATATATATATATATATATATATATATATATATATATATATATATATGGAACCTCCCCTTGGTGAGAGGAGAGATCAATCCCATTTTGATGTGGTAAACCTACACATTTGGATGACTAATCTTCTTACTTTGGTTGATTAGACCTATTTTGTTCATCAGTATGCTGATTAACAAAATATTCAACTAACAATTATCAAACTCTGAAAGCATTTATGTATATTTTTCCCCTATTTTAGAGAAAATACATTATGGTTTCACCATGTTATATTTTTGAACATTGATGTATGTTGATTTATTATATAATTAGTGTAACCATATATGATTTATACTCTTCCTTTTTGATGAAGTGAAATAGAACATTATTCATGCATTATTGATTGAGTATATAATTTTATGTCTTATAACTGTAGTCATTTTGGACATGAAATTAGATTATAAATTATTTTATACTATAATTTGGGAATGTTTTGTTGATAATATTTTAAGGATGTCTTAGATTTATGGATTTTATAGGAGACGGTGATTGAGGCTTTAATTACATTGTATGCTTTGGATATCTTAAGGATCATTTAAATGTTTTCATTGGATTGGTATCAATGAATGAAAATAATTATTTATAGTTTTATTTATCTTATGTCTCAGTCTTTCACATCCTAGAATGAATGATAAAATTACAATTTAAAGAATTCCTAGTGTTGAAATCAACCACAACTCTTTTAAACATACATAACTCATCCTACCTATCCAACCCCTATAAGTAATACATGATATTGAATATTCTAAGAGTTATTTGATTAATATTATGCATAAATATTGTTGATATGAAATGTGTCTATGATTCATGTTTAAAGGTTAGCATTGTAATTTTACATTTGTCTCTTAGTTGTCAATAGGTTTTGTATAAATTAAACTTATAATCACAATTTATCTATTTTTAGTAACTTATGTTTTATTTAGAACTATTTACTCAGTCTATGTGATAACTCTTCCTAAGTGGACTATGCAAGTTTCATTATGACTTGATCAGATCTATATTTATGCCAATAATTACTTGGCATTGAATTGTATTATCCCTTTTTTGACCAATATACCCCATGGGTCCTCTCACATAGGTTTAAGTAGATCCATCAGTAGCATAGAAATAACCATACCTTTTGTTAGTTTCTTCCAATATTTTCTTGCATTTAGTCCATCCAGATGTTACAACCTTCACTAACTATAATGACATAATTAGGGTTTATCATCTTTTCTTTCCATCTATTCAAATATGCAAGGTTAAATTCTAGAGGTTTACAAATGGGATCCAACATAAGGGATGATGAGGGATAGTGAGGGTCTATGCGTGAGCAATTAGGGTTAAGGAAGGAGTGATTAGGTATTATGAGGGATGATGAGGGAGTGATTAGGAATGATGATGGATGGTAAAGAATGATGATAAAGTGACTATGCATAATGAGTGATGATGAGGTTCAATGATTGAGTGTTAAGGGATGATGAAGGACAATGATGGATGATGAATTAATGATTAGGGAAGATGAGAAATAATGAGGGTTGATGATGTAGTGATTATGGATGATGAAGGAATAGAGAGAGTGATTAACAAAAAGGAGGTATGAGGAAGGATTGATTAGGGTTAATGTTTTATGATGATATAGTGAATAGGGATGATGAAGGATGATGAGGGATGACAATGGCTGATGAGCGAGTGATAAGGGATGGTGAAAGATAATGAGAGAGGATGGATTAACTAAAAATTATGAGTAAGTGATTAGGGACAAGATGGGATGAGGATAGAGTGGTTAGGGATGATTAGGGATTATTATGGATGATGACAAAGTGACTATGGATGATGAGGGACTAATTACGGATGATGAATAATGATGTGTGTTAATGAGGAAGAGATTATGGATGATGAGGGATACTAAAGGATGAGGATGGTATGAGTAAGGGTGTTGAGGGATCATAATGGTTTATTATGGTTTTATTATGGACTATGAGGGATGCTAATAATAAATAAGGGATTGATAATGGATGATGAGAGGCAATGAGGGATGATGGAGTGATTATGGATGATGATAAATGATAAAGATTGATGAGTGAGTGTTAGGGATGGTATGTAAAATTAGGGACTGATTAGGGATAGATAGAGTGATTAGGAATGATGTGGTAGGATAAGAGAGTCACTAAGGATGATAAAGGAGTGATTTGGGATGATGAGGGATGATTAGAAATGATAAAAATTTGACTATGGACAATGTGAGATGATGAGGGAATGATTAGGGATGATAAAGGATGATGATTGTTGATGAAGGATTGATTATTGATAACGAGGGAAAATGTGGGATGATGGAGTGATTTGAGTTGATTATAAATAATTAAGATTGATGAGGGAATGCTTATGGATGATGAGGGAAAATAGGGAATGGTTAAGGAAAATGAGGGATGATAAGGAAGTGATTAGGAAAATGAGGGATGATAAAGTAAAATCAAGGAGTAATTAGGAATTATGAGGGCTGATGATTTTCAATGAGGGAATGATAATGGATCGTGAGGGATCATGATTAATGATGGAGTGACTAGGGATAATTAAAAATGGTGAGGGTTTACGAAGGAGTGGTTGTGGATGATAAGGGCCAATGAGGAATGATTAAGGATAAAGAGGGGATGATTAAGGATGATGAGAGATAATGAAAAATTATGATAGAGTGACTAGGCATTATGAGAAACTAATTAGGGATGACTAGGGAAGATGATGGGAAATAAATGATAAATTATGGTTGATGAGGGACAACAAATTTGAACAAGGTGTGACTAGAGATGAAGAGAGATCATACAATCCAATGAGAGTATTATTAGAGATTATGAGGGATGTCAAGGATCAATGATTGAGTGATAAGACACCATGATGGAAAATGAGGGATGATCAATATGTGATTGGGGATGATGATAAATGATCATTGTTGACAAGGGGGTGATTATGAAGAATGCAATAAAATAAGGCAATGGATAGTGACAATGAGGTAGGATGATAGAGTGATAAGGGATGATGAGGGAGTGATGAGGGATGATGAGGGAGTGATTAGGGATGATTAGGAATTATAATGAATTGACTATTTGGGATGAAAAAGTATGATGAGGGGTGACTAGGATCAATGAAGGAGTTATAAGGGATGATCAGGGATAATGAGTAATTATTAAGGAGTGAGTAGGGATGATGAGAAATGATGATGGATGATGAGGGAGTGAATAGTAACAATGAGGGAAAATTAGGTGGTGATTATGGATAAATATAGAGTGATTAGGGATGTCAAAATATGACAAGTTATGATGATAGAGTGATTAGGGATGATGATAGATGATGAGGGATGACTAGGGACAATGAGATAGTTATAAAGGATGACGAGGAATAATGAAGGATGATGGAGTAACTAGATATGATGAAAAATGATAAGGGTTTATATGGGAATGATTAGATATTATGAGGGACAATGAGGGATTGATTATGATCAATATGTGATGAGGAGGGAGTGATCATAGATGATGATGATGGATGATGATGGATGATGACTAGAACACTAGGGATAATGAGGGATGATTATGGATGGTGAGGTATGATGATGGGGATTGAGGGAAATATTATAGATGGTGAGGGATAGTGAAGGATGATGGTGTGACTAAGGATGATCAGGGGTAATAAGTAATGATGAGTATTTTATTAAGTGTGACAAGGGATGACAATGGTTTATGACAAAGTGATAATGGATATTGATGGATGATGGGGGATGATTAATGAGAGATTAGAGACTATAATAAATGATTAAGGATAATAAAATAGTGATTATGGATGACTATATAAAATGAGGGAGTGATTAGAGAAAAATAAGGATCATGAAGGAGTTATTAGGGGATACTGATAAAGTGACTAGGGATGATTGCACAATCAAATATTTAATAGTTATAATGAGTACCAATGAAGGCCAATGAGGGAGTGAATAAGGATGATGAGGTTTTATGAGGTCAATTTTAGTTATGATGAGGGGAAATGAGGGATAGTGCGAGACAGATTGGGGATGATTATGGATGATGAAATTTAATGAGTTCATGACTAGGGACAATGATATAAATCTAAGGAGTGATTATGTATGATTAAAGATAATAAGGGATGATGAGGGTGTGACTCATGAATATTAGGTATGATTATGCTGATAACGAAGAAATTAAGGATGATAAGGGATGATGAGGGATGATGAGGGGATGATTAAGAGTTTGTCTTGAATCTACCTTCACACCTTTTTCTTGACCATTCTTAGTCACTCCTCTCTCTATATAAGTGATAATGTTCCCCCTCCTTTTAATATACGTCTTTGTCAATTCCAACTCTCCTTTATTTATATAGGTGATAATGCCCCCTCTTCTAATTTACAAGCATACCTTGATAACATTGCTCTCATTTATCATATGATATGTTAATGACCCTATACTAATTTTTAGTAATGATAATGCCCCTTTCACTTCTCAACATATGGATTAGGTATTCAATCTCACATAAGGTATTAAAGATATCACTTGGGTAAGATATATATGGTTAAAATTAAATATGGGTATTCAACATAAAGATGTGGCTCAATTATTCAATCAAGTAGGTCATACTCATGTTAGTAGGGATTACTAATGTAGGTAGGTAAAGAAGTATAGTTACGCATGACATACTCAAGTAGGTTTAAAGTAGGTATGGAATACTCATATATAAAAATGTAGGTAGGGCATAATGAATATCAAGATATTGCTTGGGTATTCAATAAGATAGAGCATACTCAAGTAGGTTTAGTAGGTAGGGAAAAATAAAGTAGTAAATTAGGTAGGCCATACCTAGTCGTATAGATATATTACATATGTAACAAGATTCTAAACATTGTTTCTCATTCTCTATATGGGAAAACAATTTTCCCTTACCAAAAACAAGATATTAGTAGGTAGATCACATTTAAGTAGGTATGATAAGAATATATGAAAGATATAGATAGGGAAGCATGCTTTTCTTGAAAGAAATGAATATATTCTATAAATGAAAATTAGATATGATAAGAATGAATCTATAAATTAGGAATAAAGATTACCTTGCATTATTAAGTAGGGAATATCTACGTATGTAGGGAAAGGAGAAAGTTATCTATAAGAAAACAATCATCCCTTGATCTTTATGCCTTAATCCAAAAGGAAATAAGATTTAGATATAAAGAAGGAACTCTTTCATTGATATCTATGTCTTACTCCCTTTCTATCTATCAGGAAGGCAGGCTTCCATTTTTATACTATTTGGTGAAGAATAGACACACACACACACACACACACACACACACACACACACACACACACACACACACACACACACACACACACACACACACACACACACACACACACACACACATATATATGGAACATAATATTCCCTTACCTTACTCTATGGCATAGATCAAGTAGGTATGGAAATATTCCATTGACATATCAAGTAGGTTAGGCTTGAGATCATAACATAATATTAATAATGGTGCTCCACATATATCAATGTAAGGGGAGATTCCTATTATATACCTTGATTTAAAACTTTGGGTACCAAGGCATAATCAGAGTAATATAGGGCCCTAGATTGAAAATATCATCACCTAGGATGATGTTAACATTATAACTTATACCATGAATATTATATGGGAATAGTGGCATGGGTTTTTCTTAATGTTTAGATATATCAATAAAGATGGGTTGATGCATCAATGCATGATCCATCCCATTGTATTATGTATATTCTACATCTATGTTATCATAAGCCCTATCTCTATCTCGACTGATCCATACATGAGGCCCTATCTATATATATGGATTTGTATCTCTATCTCAACTAGTGACATCAATAATTGAAGTTAGATCTTAATAAATGCAATATTTTAGTTAGTTTTCAATCCTAAAATACTAAAAACTAAGTATTGTCTAGAATTATGTTTTAAAAAATAACCTCCAAATGATAACTCCTACAACTCTAGAATTTATTTCAGAATATGCACAGTGTCCCTAGTATATTATGTTTAGAAAAATAAATTGAAGGAATAAGAATATAAAATGTAATATAAATTACATGTGAAATTAAACTTATTACATTTATTTTTCTAGATATATATAGCTCAAATCAACCAAATATAAAAATAAACATATTGTAATTCAAAGGGTGTATGCCATTTGATAAATGGCACATGACCTTTTTACTACAAAGAATGTGTGTTGTTTTCCAAATGGTGTACACCATTTACCAAATAGTGTAAACCTTTTCTTTTAAAATTTCCAACCTTTCATTCAAAAAAGGTTCTAAAGGGATTCTTCCTTTTGTGAAAAAGGGGGTACATGATTTAGGCTTGGGACCAACCCATGTCAAATTTAATATGGTTTTTTTTTAAACAGTGTACACCATTTTTAATAGGGCATACACCCTTTTAAAAATATGTTTTATGGTTTTAATTATTTCATATTTTTTGTTCCCAAACTTTTTACATCCACCCTAGACTCAAATCTTGGTGTTTTGTTAACATTTATAATATTATTGGGTTGAATATATGAAATTATAGGTAAAATTGTCTAAAATTTAAAATTAGGGTACATCTTCATATACATAAATTTGATTTTAACAATGCACAATTAAGAGATAAAATTATAAAACATTTAATAAGTAAATTTATTTCATTTACAAAACAAGGAATTTTCGTTATGCCCAACAATTATATGTTTTGTAGAGAAATTATATTGTGATAGATTGGATTTTATCTTGGTAATAGTAGTTATTTTTAATTTAATAAAAATATTTGATTTATTAAAATGAGTAAATTAATTTTTAAAAGTCCATCTAGGGTGATTTTATTTTTATTTGATGAGCTAAACACTTTTGAAATCAGAGATATGAACTGGGTAAGTGAGAGTTTTAATCACTGGACCCACATTTAGGTAGAAGGTTTTACACATTAGACCCATAACTAAAATGGATATAGACACAATAAATAGGGTTAAAAAGATCCATGAAACAACAAGGTATAATAATGATGGTTTGAAGGCTCCCCAAACCTTTAGCAAAGAGGATATGTGGTTTGAATCTTTCCACAGCCTTTGCAAAACATGAGAGTTTTAAGGATCCAGCAACCTAATGAAGCACAATATGGTTTTAAGCTCTGATAACCATATCATGAGGGTTTTAAATGATCTCAAAACCTAAAACATAATGAAGGTTCCCAAAACCTTGGCAAAAAGGAAGGGTTTTGACGATTGCACAACCTTTACAAAGCCTAAAAGGGGGGTTTGATTCCCAAAACTATTATACGAGGGATTTAAAGGTTTCCATAACCTTAGTATAGTTAAGGATGTTATTTAGTAATGTAACTCAAATATATGAATATCCTTCAGTAGGACTTCCCTAAGGCTTACTCTGCAAGCCAAGGATCCACTAGGAGTAGAGGATCTTCTACCACCTAGGTCTTCTACATAATTTTTATGCAATTAAGACACAATAAATAGGTATTTCCTCCTAATAAAACCAACAAGTTGGATTCATCTATCATCAAAGATAGTATGACATGATTTGGTTAGGAATCCTATATCCATCCCAAACCAAACTCACTTGAAGTAAGTAGGGTCCTCTATAGATTTAAACTTCAACAAAATTTCCACCCTTCCATTGCATTTCATGCATACTGTAGGAGTGAAAACATGTTTAAATAAAACCATAGTCCCTAAGGAGGCTTCATCCATATCAAATCTAATTCCATAAAATCTTATGATGATTAATTGGAATATTATAACTTTAAGGAACGAAGGGTGGACTACTCTATCATCCACTCTTAAATAGTGAAAAGAGGATACAATAAGGTAAGGTCCTCCTAAACCCAAAAACTAGCTTTCCACAAAGTGATCTTATTAAAAGCAAATAATTTTACTTGATAAAAGGAATGAATAAAGGATTAAAGTGATTTAAATCTATAGATAAGGAACTATTGTTTATGTGCAAAAAAGTTATTAATTGAGAGAATGTATTGTTGAGTTTAAATTGTTTAAAATATCCATGCCAATCCATTTTTATTTATGACCTTACATTTTATATAATCAATTGTGATTTTATTATGACCTAGATGCCTCTTATTTTTTTGTTTATTACATAAAATAAAATAACATTAATTCATTTCTAGGTTTCATCTATCTCAAGGAGCGATTTTAAACACCCAAAAAGAATGCAAATTTCTATTCTATATTGAGGGAGAAAGCATATTTTCAATTTTATGTAGAAATTAATAATTTATTAAGAAACTTGGAAACATTTTTATTTGTTATTTTATGCATACATGGAATCAAATGGTATTTAAACATTTATAGGTTTCACCCAACTCATTGAGAGCTTACAAACATATATACGAGTATAAATTTCTCATTAACATTGATAAATAAAAAATATTTTATGTTTTATATAGACATTAATAATTTATTATGAGACTTCCATGTTTTTTTAATTTTTTATTACAATCATGCATATAATCAAATAATATTAAACCATTTCTATATTCCTTTTCACTCAACAAATTTAAATTTAGAATAATAGTTTAAAAAAATCTTGTATAATAAGGGAGAAAGCATATTTTTAGTTATCTATAGACATTAATAGCTTACTATGAGACTTGGATGCCTTTTTATTTTACATGTTGATCATGCATGCAATAAAATTGTGTTAAACCATTTATGGGTTTCACTTATCTTGACAAGGTAATCAAAATTCATATAATAATATCAATTTTTATTATATATATGCATGAGAACATATTTTATATGTTCAATATTATTGTTAGAAATCTTAGTCCAAGAGATTAGTAATGTCTTAACTTATATTTATCTATGTTTATGATTAAAAAATAAATATTAGGTGTTGAATATCCTATTAATATCTACATTTAATATAATAAGAAAGGAATTTGTAATTACAATACAACTTATGTATAGTTACAAAGCCACAAATTTATCAAATGAATTATAAAATCTCAAAGAGATTTTTTATGTACACATATCCCTAAAACATTAATGTATCATAATTTCATAAAAACATATTATAATAATATGATATCACTACTTATATCAGTTTGTTTATGATACCTATGGATGGTGTGAAAATTTAAGCTTGGAGATAGGCTTGAGATAATGAGTTCCTTTTATATATGTTTTCCTAGTTGAGTGCCCCAACCAAATAATCGAGTGATTCATTAAATGGGGAATAATATCATGGATAATCAATACCAAATTCATGTTATTGTATTGAAATTATGTTCTAAGGGTCAATTTTCCAAATTAAGTGCAGCAATAATTGAATGAATATTTTTGAATAATTATGATTATAATCTGATAAAAATAATCCCCATATCATATCAGGTTATCACTATTAGGTTTTATTTTCTTTAAATGATTCCATAATATATCCAATCAAGTGATTGTTATAATAGATAACTTAATTAGGGTAAATCAAAGTGCATATCACATTATATTGTGTAAATTAGTATTAAGAGGATACATTTTATCTACTTTTTCTTCAATTAAAAAATTGAATTATTTGTTTAATAATCACTTAATTAAGGAAAATAAATCCCAAAATTATAATAGGTTGTCGTAATTGCATTTTTGATGTTCTATTTTTCATAATTAAGCACCCCATTCAACTAATCAATTTTCTAATTGAATTTAGATATCAATTATGTAAAACAAATTTATAAATTGCATTTGGCTATTACATCTAGGTTTATGGGGCCTAATTCTATATAACTGGATCTAACCAAAGAAGTTATTAGCTAAATGGGGTACTCAATAATGTAAACTTGGGTCCTAATTCATAGGAAGTTGTCCCAATTTAGATTGTAAGGCATGATTTCCCATTATCAAGTAGACCAATCTAACAATAAATGATTGATTTAATGGCAAACTCAATAATTGAATATCATTCCAAAAATAAAAATTTTCATAATTAGGCTTATGGGGTTTGATTTTCCCTAACTAAATACCCCAATCCACTAATATATTAATTCACGGATGGGAAACTTAATTAGGTAAAATAAATCTTAATTTCACATTATGTTTTCACATTTAGGTTTTTGAATCTCATTTTTTTGAAATTGAGTCACCCATCAAACCACATAAATAATTACTTTAATGGGCACTCAATTAGCACAAGTCGGTGCAAAAATCAAATTAGGTAGTCATAATTAGGTTTACAAGATCCAATTTTACCTATTTACATGACACAATTAACTCATTAAGTGACTAGTTCCAAGGGTAAATAAATTAGGTCAAATTAAGCCCAAGTAACATTAGGTTGCTACAATTAGGTTATTATGGCTATCAATTGATTTCTCTAATGATAAACTCAATTAGGTAAAATAATGTCCCAAATAACATTAGTAATTTTTCATTAGTTTTCTAATATCTATATTAAGTAATTAAGATCCCCATCCACAAAATCAAGTGTTTGGTTTAGTGTGTTCCTAAATTATGTAAAATTGGGCCCCAAATAAAAATATCTTGTCACAATTTAGTTTATATTTATTTATTTCTCCTATTTGAATTTCCCATGAAATAAAAGACTCATTTTATTGAATTAGGAACTCATTTAGGGACAACCATGTTTCAATTCATAGTAGGTTGTCAAAATTTTGTTTTTGATGCTCGATTCTAACAAGCCAATTTCAATATTGAGCTAAGCAAGTAATTAGTTGAATGAGAAACTCAATTAAGGTTAATTAAGCACCAAATCACATTAGTTTTTCAAAATTAGGTTTTCAAGGACCTATTTTTGGTAATTAAGTTCACAATAAACCAATCAATTGATTAGCTAAAAATTTATGTCAACTATGTACAATTAACTCCCAAAACACATTAGGTTATTAGAATTACATTTATATGGATCTATCCACCATAATTTAGTCGCCTATCCAAAAAAGTAATGATTTTCCAAATGGATTAGTCAATTAGGGTAAAATAATGCCAAATTAGATTAAGTTGTCACTATTATTTTTTAATGTCTCAATTTTAGGTAATTTAGTGATCCTATAAACCAATCACTTGACTGGACAATTATGGACCTCAATTAGGAAAAATTGCACCCAAAATCATATTGTCTTGCAATATATATGTTTACAAGGCAATTTTCACAAATTTAATCTACCACTATATTAGTTATGTTATTTGTTGAATAGGAAACTTAATAAGGATTAAACTACACTAGAATCATAGTAGATTTGTTTAATTTCATTTTAAAAAATCTATTTTACTTAAAATAGAGCCCTATACAACAAATTGAGTAATTATTTCAATCTGAAACTCAAATTGGGAAAATTTATCCCTTAAAATCCTATTATTTTTTTGAAATAAGGTTCACATGGCTTAATTATTGCTAAATGAATGGCCCATTTATAAGATAGAATGATTTTTTTATTTTGGAGCTAAGCAAGCACAAATAAATGATATAATTACATTATATTATCTCAATTAGACTTTCAGGGCTTCATTTTTCCTAATGGTTTACCCTTATAATTGGTTAAATGAGTATATAATTTAAAACTAAAATTAGGTAAAATGATCTTATAATCACCATATTTGCTATAATTATTATTTTGCGGGTTCTATTTTACTTAATTGAGTCCCACATCCAAATAATCAATTCATTATTTCAATGGGTCATGCAATTTACAAAAAACAAGACCCAAATTAAATCAGGATTCCACAACTAGTTTTACAGGGATTATTTTTACCTAATTAAGTAAATAAAATAACTAATCAAGTGATGTATTAAATTAGTCACTTAATTGATAAAATTTGGGGATAAAATAACATTAGGTTCTTTCAGTTATAATTATGTGGATTGATTTTCCTGAATTGGGTGCCCCAATAAACCAATCACTCAATAGGTTACATGGGAGATGGAATTAAATAAAATTGAGTTCCACAAAATCTCATTATAACAATCTTATGTGATTTTGGCCCTAATTTTTAATTTTCAAAATTATATTTCATTGTTTCATTATATTTACATAGATTGATTTTTTTTTTTAATTATCTTAATCAATAAATCTAGTGATTGGTTGAATGTGATGCTCAATTATGGAAAAGTGCATTTAAAATAAAATTAATTAACTAGAAATAGGTTTATTTTTAACTTGATTTGAATCCATAATTTAGTTCCTAAATCCAAAAGTCAAACTAGTGGCCCAATAGGGAACTTGATTTAGGGAATGAAATCCACAAATAACATTAGTTTATCACAAATAGTTTTTTTGGGATCAATTTTCCCTAATCATGTTCCCCATCCAAGATATTGAGTTATTGTTTAAGTGGGACACTCAATTATGTAAAATTAGGGGTAGAATCATGTTAGGTTGTCATAATTAGGTTTATAATGGTCATTTTTCCTTAATTGAGTGCCCAAACAATTAATGCGTGATACCTAGAATGTGGCACTCAAAAATGGCACAACAAGCCCCAAATAACATTAGGTTGTCCAAAGTAGTAATTAATGGCCTAATTTTTCCTAATTAAGTGCTCTAGTCAACCAAATGATTGATTGGTTTTGTAGACATATAAATTTCACCATCTCACAATGAAATTAACATTTTAATGCTAAACCATCACCTTCCCAAATTGAAGTTCATATTAACATCATTTCCCCTCCACATTGAAATCATGCATTAATTCATAATTAATTATAAATCATGCAAACCTATTTCTTCCCGAACTAATTAAATTCATATTTTACAACTCATCCAAACAATCTCTATGTTTATTGAAATAGTGTGTTGACTCATCTAACCATCTAGACATTATTTAGCTCAAAAAACAAAATCTTCTTTTATAATTAATCATTTTTATAATACCTTTTTTTTAACTTTTTTGAAGAGGGAATTTGTATTTTTTTAAATAGAAGGGGGTATTATTACTTATGGTGGGATTTTACATTTTATTAAAAAAATATTCCATATGTATTTTTTTAAATGACGCGTATATTCATGGGATCTAAAACTATTATGAGGGTTTTTTTTATAAACAATATTTGTGGGCTGATTTGTATTAAGGGTGAAGTTTTTTACTTTTTAGAGATATTTTTTAATCTTTTATAAAAATAGTAGATTATATGATATTATTAAAGGTAAAAAATATTTGTTATTTAAAATCAATTAATATATATTTTTAGTCAAATACAAGAGGGTCAAGTTTTATTTGGCATGGGGATAAACCCCATTACAGTAAAAATAATCTTTTATCTTACTCTTGATTGCATATTTTGTGTACACTTATTGGACAAATTATCAACTAGGCATGAAATCATCTTTTTCCTTTAAAATCACATATTTGTTTACATTTGCACTGAATACTCGAGACTCACTCTTAGCTGTGGCCAAAATAATTTTGAGCGTGCATTATGTTTACAACATCTGTGAGTGTTAACCATTGATATTATAGGGGGTTTACTATGCTTTTGTCACTCATTCATTATGTTTACACTTCTTTTTTTTTAAACACACAAAATAATATAAACAACTACAAACTTCATTTCTACAAAATGGATACAGGTTCAATTAATCCTCTAACACTGCTAAATTGTCATGAATGGAAATAAATATGAGAATTATTATATGGATTAAAGGTTTACAAAACATTAAATTGGGGTCATAAATTGAACCAATTATATATATTTAAGTGGTACACTCACAGTGATGAATCCTATGTGTTGATGTGTTTTTTGTGCCTCCTAATATCATCTTTCATATACAACCTTCCAAAACATCCATTAAAGAGTGTAGTATTAATAAAAAACTCTTTGGGAAGCAATATGTGATGATATGTAATCAACTAAATAATGAAATTATCATCCTAATTCCTATAAATAACGACACCCTTTAGGTTGTTTGACCAAGTTTGAGTATTTGAGTTATAGTTCAAATAATGTGGAATAAATAAGAAGGATGACCAACTTATTATCTATATACTCTCAAATATAGGTACTTATTACTTAGTATTTTTCTCTAATTTACATGACACTTAAAGTGATCTAGGCACTACATGGAAAATGCACTCTTTAAATCTTTTATTTTTGACTTGATTAGGGATAAAGATAAGCTAACATAGATTGGCACATTGGAGTCATCAAAACCTCAAGCCTTAATTAATAGGAATGTAAAAAAAAGGCTTAAAAAAAAGAATTAAAATAACAAGGATCAAGAGATTAATAAAGAATAAAATTCTATAAAAACAATCACTAAAACATTCTCTTATAATGATAAACTGAAGAAAGAGAAGGTTAAGTGTGCCTATTACAAGAAAGATGGGCGTGATGAAAACAAGTGCAAGAAAAAATAAATTGACCACCTAAAACATCTTATATAAAATTTAAAAATGGTTTTTTAATCTATCAATAAAAATTCACTGACTCAAGATTCTTCTAAGGAAAACGGGAAAGAAAAAGAGAAAGAAAGGGAAAGGCTCTTTTAGTAGTTGTAGATCCAACATCTTCTTAGATTATTTACTTGGTTTATTATCACCACATAGGTTATTAATGGGTTGAATTTTATTCTTTAGACACTTATATAATGTCTTAAATTACTTTGGGTGATAACACTTATGTATCAATTTTAGGGTTCCATCAATAATGTTCTGAGTGTTCCATCTCTTTCACCTACCTTCCTATTTTAATAACAAATTACTCATATTAGTAAGGACATGAGGGTATAATGTTTACTAGATTAAATTATCATTAGAGAGCTACATAATTATTCTATAGTATTAGTTGTAATGCAATATAACTAGGCTAGGATATACACCCTATCATATGTATACCTATTTCTTCTTTAACTAAATTGTTGACTCATTCAGATGGAGTTATGAAATTATGAAATGATATGTTTGACCACATAAAATAATCCTACCTATAAGAACTTGGTAAAAATGGCATCATCACAAGCTTAAATCAAGTCCATTTCTATAAGTTTATTTGTGAAGGTTGTACCCTTGGGAAGCATCTTCAAGATAAATTTGAGAAAGTCAAAGTTTGGAGGGCTTCATAAAAATTAGAGTTAATACATAACAATTTATCTAGGCCTTTTACTAATCTATCTTTCACAAGGGATAAGTGTGTACTTTCCATTATCGATGCTTTATCAACATACCCATGTGTCCACTTTCTTACATAGAAATATGACTTTTTTGGACACATTTTAAGTCTTCAAAGTTATTTCAGTGAAAGAAATTGAGAAATGTATAAAGGTTATTATAGTTGATAATGGGTGTGAGTATGTCAGTAACATATTTGATATTTTTGTATATCAAATGGGATTTATTTATAGGTACAATTACATATAATCCTTAACAAAATAAACATGCAAAATGTAATACCAAGTCCTTTAAAGTGATGGTAAACTATATGATTCACTCCAAGTCAATTAAAGAATATTAATAGGTAGAATTAATAAATTATTCTTGATACATTTAGAATAGGGTTTCCCATTAAAAATTAAAGGGAATAACTCTTTCTGAATCTTGGTATAGTAGGAAATCCATAGTTGAGCATTTCAATGTTTTTAGATCTCCAATTAAGAGTCATATACAAAGGAATAAATACAAGGTTATGGAATCTCATAGTAATTCTTGTATATTTGTATGTTATCTAGATGGTGTTAATAGGTACTACATTATTCATCCAAAAACACATGAGCTGTTCATCAATAGAAGTTTTTTTTTTCATGAGACTCCCACAAAAAACACTTGACACTTTTATAACTTCATTGGACTCACATTGTTTTGATTCAAATAATTTTGATCATCGTAATCACATTCCTAATCTCAAGGACATGTATTCTAGTTCTAAGAGTGAGAGAAGTGACTGGGACTCATGTCCATCCACATATGACCACACTTTAGAGCATAATGTTTCTCTACCTAACTCATCCAATTCTTGTCTTACTTTGGTTACATAAACACTCTACATAGTATGCACATGGGTTAAAGATACTTTAGATGATAGGAAAACATGTTTAGTTTTCTATAGTGGTCCACATGTTTTATGTCTTTTTCTTAGATGTATAAAATTTTGGGGAGTTGTCAAGTATTCTTGATTTGGATTCTACCATGTATGAAGAGTATAACTCCTTAATTAGAAATCATACTTAGGATTTAACACTTATTCCTGAGCTAAGAAATTTGGTTTGATATAGATTTATATATCAAACCACATATATAGTATATGGGTTTGCTGATAAGTTTAAAGCGTGATTGGTTGTAAAAGGTTTATCATAGGTTCCTATAATTGAATACACTAAAACCTTTTCACCAGTCACTAAAACTAACTTTATAAAACTCACACTTTTTGTTGTCACAACCAATCATTGGTATGTTCATTAGAAGGATTTGAAGAGTGGTTTTATTCATAGTGACATTAAGGAATAAATATACGTGATCAGTCACCATGATTTATCAAAGAACCTTGTTTTGTGAGTGAACATTGATAATACATAAATGGACTCAAATAATGATGCAAGCATAATATAGGGTGTCCATTTAAAGTTTATTATTTCCTCTATGATTCATGGATATAACATTCAAAATCTCCCAGGGACACACTTGAACATAAAACTAAACTTGAAAAAAATCAGCACACTATTTTAATTGAACTTAATAACATGTTATAAATAAATAATACATATTATTTTACACTCTCAACCATACCTCTATAATTTTATTAAAACATAAAAATGAATAACTTGCATATACAATATCTCATAGATGATTCACCTTCAACTGCCTCTTTTCTACCCTGTGAGTTCTCTCTTCATTGTTTCTATCTTCAAAAGTAACTCCCCTTATATAATTTGATTCTATAATGACCTTTGCCTACCTTATTTAGACCATTACAAACACTGAAAACATGTTAATTAATCTCTCTAGGTTGTTCATTTTGTTTTAACTTATTCATGAAAGAACTGCCCCTATTTGCAGGGCAAAACTACCATAGATTGAAAAATCACACTATGAAGGTTTTATAACCACCACTTATGAGTACAAAACCACTTCCATATGTATACTAGTGGTTTTTTAATGAGAAAGACATACAACTTCTATAGGCCATAAATTGAGAATAAAGACAAAGATTGAGATGTTTTATTTGAATAATAGTACTCTTCTATAAGAATCCAAATATGTAAGGATATTTAGGTTTAGTTAAGATATTAATGAACTTTAATACTTTTACCCAAAACCTAAATATTTATCCCATCAGCATAAATAGTAACTTTCTAGACTACATGAATGGCTAAGAAACTCAAAAGACTTGCTTAGAACCATGTATCTATCTAAAACTTATCCTTCTCAAATGTGCTTGATGATATTAAAGTTTAGGATTAATTATATTCATTTGGGTCATCTTCATCATGCCAAGAATTACTAACACATAAAAAATACAACATAAACACTCACCACTCTATTTTTGGCACATTCCAGACTACATGAACCCTTTGGTGCTCCTGCATCAGACACGTAAGGTTTTTAAAATGTGAGTTCCTTCTCTCATTGATGGAATAAGTGGTAAAACCACATTTTTTACCTCAAAATATAAGTTACACAACATTTCCTTATAACACACCAACTACTTCATATTATTTTCCCTCTTTCTCTTGTCTTTTTTGTACTTAATTTATTTAAATTATTTCTTATATTACCTATCATATTGATTTCATCCTTTGTTGGATTTGACCCATCATATCCTAGACACCTCCACCAATTCATTATCTTCTTATCTATGTATTTTCTTGTGGTTTGAAACCCACCTTTGTTAAACAACCTCCAATAAATTACTTCACCGTCATCGATGATTCATCCTTTATTAGATTGGAACTAATCACATCCATCCAGTCTTAAATCTTCTCTCATATGTAATATTACCTTAGTACACTCTACATAAATTTTTGAATCTAAATGATCACAAAAAGCTTCTTAACCTAACTCAATGATAGTATTCACATCCTCATCTCTCTCTTTCATCATTTTTTAAAGCAACTCCTCCACCTCTACTACAACATCATCTCCCATATATATCTATGCTAAAAATTCATACTCTTCTCCACTTTATTAGACTAATAACAAACTTAGTTGATCCGTCACATCTTTGGAATTTTTCATTCTCATCCTCTTCATATAAAATCTAGTTTTATTTATATCTTCTTTAACCACCTAGATGCCACATGTAAATAACTTGAAAATATACTTATCCATATTAAAATAATGCATTCCTTGACTCATAAGAGTATCTTGTACAATAGATACATGTGCTGATCCAACATATACAACATCACCTTCATTACTAATTCATCTTGGTAAAAAATAAATACTCAATATAAATATCCCCACTTCCCTCTATGCCACATTAGTGACATTATTCATGTAACCTTTTACCAAATGATCATTGGATGAATCTTTGTTATCAAGTTTTGAGCTTTTACTTCCACTATCATTATTTTTGTCATTATCTCAATATATATATTTGATGCATATCCTTTTTATCCACCAATATTCTATTGATAATGTATACATCATCTTGCCAATATCTTCCACTTGTTCTTTTGTGAGCAATCTTGTCATTTCATACTACTAAAAATGAACTTGATTTTGTATATGTCCTAAGAACATTATTTTACACACACTTTCCCATTTTCTATTGTCTTCATGAGAATTTGAATACAATCCTTTACTATTTTTGTCTCCTTACCAACTTTATATTCAAATTTGCTACCATACCATCCTCCTGTACCACTTATTTATTTTATTTGTCATATATATGATCATGCTAGACTAAAAAACACTTTGTCCTCTTATTTTCGATCATTTCCATATCTATTACTACACAACAAATAAAAACATAAATGGAATCATTAGTTACCACAAACATTTGTTTAACCTCATCATCATTCTTTATAGACATGTTATCTGACTCTTCTCCATTTCTTACATGTTTATCATGGATTCCATTTAAATTTTGGACTCCAAAAGGTCCATTCTCAAACATATGCATGGATATCTTCTCAATATGATTTATGGTTTATTCTTATTGAAATGGGAGTTATTCAACCATATTATCCTTATGTACATTATCTTTCACTATGTCTATCTCCATTTCTAAAGTCATGAAAACCTAAAAATCATCATGGTTTCTCTCTTATTTCATCTCTATTCTTTCATTTATTGAAACATGTGTCTTTACTTGGATTTCTTCAACCCTTCTACCTTAAAAAAGAGACAAGATGACTATATTTTGTTTATTCACCATGGAAAATTATGAATCTTCCCACATATGGGATGCAATAGACTCATTCGCATCATAAAATAATGGGTCTCCTTATTATAGCTCCAAAAAAATCACATTTAGATCCTCCTTGATAAGGAATCCTTCCCATATGGTCTACTCCCAAATTTACTCATCATTGTTGTTCATAAAATCAGATTTGGGCTTCTCACATAAAAATCTCTCTCTTGTTTTCTTTCAATGTAGCCTTATTCTTTTCATATAATTTTCATTGATACTACTTGTAATAGATTTTATATGCTCACATGACAACTTCCCTCTCATAATTAATCTCATGACATTCTTATTTTTTATCTCTTCTATCTTGATACTCAAGACATGAAGCTTATTAATCCACTCCACTTGGTTTTTTGGGTACACAACATAACCCATCAAATTTAAAAATATATGTTACAAAATTATCACCTTCTCCATTCCTTTTAATTGTCTTCTATCTTGGATAAATCTCCAATACTCAAATGCAAATCCATAGAGTCTTTTACTTGTAACCTTCACCGTCATGGTGTCTTAAATATGTTTATCTTAAACTAATATATATAACACCACTTTCCAATTATTGACCTCATTTGGGGTCTCTCTACCCCAAATTAATCATTATTTTTAGTGTGACTATGTCTTTCCTTAATCTTGACCTCAATGGGTCTTTTTTATATTCTAGTTGGTCCTTTCTATAAGACATCCAATTTTACTTGTAAGGATATCAACATATCCAACATTTTTGTATACACTTAGAACTACAACATCTTAATTTTTATGTGACAAGTATTTTACCTCTTGTGCTAATTTCCATAGTCCATAACTTGAGCATACTCAAATTTTAAGGGATTGAGACATCATTTTTTTAAATCGTACTACTATGGGAGAAAAATATAAACATGTAATTAGAGTTAAATTTAAGAAATATATTAATTTACATGAAGTCTTCCTTATCTATTTTATCCCTTTAATGCACATAGTGACAACCTAATTCATATAGATGGTTAAAAAACTCAAAAAAATGATTAGAACAACGTATCTATATAAAATTAATCCTTATACTATGTGGTTGATATTAGTAATGTTTAAGAGTAGTGATATTTATCTGAATCATATTAATCATTTCAATAATGACAAATAAACAAACAAGACAATATGAACCCTTACAGGCTCCCGAATTAAACACCCCCACATGATTGGTATACCAAGATGGATTCCTTAATTATTTATGCAGGGTTCACTTAGTTACATTAATATATGAACTTCTATCTCTTCTAGTCAGGTGATTCATTTTTTATTCTAGTTAATTATGATGATGAGTCTTTGATCACTATGAGTTATTCCTCATCCATTCAAGTGGTAAAATAATATCTTAAAGAAATATTTTTGATGATATTTTTGGGTTTATTACATTAATTCCTTGGAAACTATATTTATTAGTCTGACTAGAGGATCAATATTGCACAACCCAAGGATGCTCTCAACTTGCTTGGTTTTACATGGTAAATTATCAGCCAACTCTGACTCCCTTTCTATCTAAAGTCAATATTGAGGAAGATTGTATTTCACATTTTGTCTATGTTACCTTATATTGACAAATCATTGGTAGTGTTATATAATTGACACATACCAAACCTAACTTATCATATGTATTGGGCCTTCTCTCTATATTCCTATGGTAACCAAATGAGCTATTCTATAAATTAGCTAAGAGGATCTTCCACTAAATTTAGGGAAGATATAGCTTTAGTATTCAATACAAAGATAGGAATGATATCAAATTAATTATATAAAATCTCAAACTAAGATTGCGATATTTTGAATCTCAAGTCCACCATAGGTTATAATTTGTCCATGGGTTCATGTCTAATTAATTAGTCAAGAAAGAAGAAAAATGGTATTATTCAATCATCTATTGAGGTAGATAATAAGGGTGATGCCAATTATACCACTAAGGCCATATGGATTCAAAGGATTATCATAGAGTTTGGTATGTAGATCAGATGACCTATCAACATCTACTATGATAACCATAATACTACTTAGATTTGTAACAATTTGGTCCAGTATTAGCAAACCAAGCACATAAAAATTCACATGCACATAATCAAATATCTCATTCATAGGACATCATTAATATGATTTATTATCAAAATATAATAAAAAAATGTCTTCACCTAACCTTCCATGAAGAATAAGTATCTTCCTTATAGGGTCTTCTTAATGTTTAGGATTATGCAACATCAACTTTTGGTGGGGTCTTCTATCCTCTTCTTATATATCACTCTTTTTTTTAATCAGGGTGGATTATTTTTCCTTTGTGTTTTATCCTTATCTCTACTTTATTAAATATTACTTTGTACATGGGTATCTTATTAGGCCTAGTTTATGGGGCATAATTTCTTACACTATCCACTTAAGTTATGGTTATGGGAGGGTGTTACAGTAGGGTTTTCCCCTAGGTTTTTACCTTTATTATAATTTTATTTAATTTATGGAAACCCTTTCTTAGTTGTATATTTTGACTAGATGACTAGGAAGTGACTATATTTTCTAAGTATTCTGGGTATGGAAGTTACTATTCTATTTTGAGGGTCTTTAACCACCTTTTGGGGAGGATTTACTATTGTATTATAATGGTTTTTAACAAATTTTATGGATGGTTCACTCAATAATCTCCTATATGTACACCTCATATTTTATATCTTTTCTTTGTGGAAGATTTATATTTGGGATCTTATATGTCTTAGGCAATATTCTCGTATTGATTCATTTATCTTGTAGTTGTGTGGTGTGCGCTTGTTTATCTTACACTTATTACAAACCTATGCATTTGAATAATCCATTGATACTGACCATAAATTTAAATACATTCTATACCAAATATGCACAAACCATAATAAAGGGGTTAAATCACATAAATGAATCTCACTTGGTGGCCAAGTCCATCCAAATCCAAAAAAAAGGGGTTCATTCTAATCCCATTCATTCTAATCCCTAGATGTAATTTTCTAATGGGATTTAAATGAAGGGAATTTAAATGAATGGGGTTAAAATAAAGGGTTTCAAATGTTTACTCTATGTAAGTAATTAATTTAAATAAATTAGCCAATGAAATGATTTATTTTGAGGGTGTTAAAATAAAGGGGGTTAGAGCAAAGGGGGTTTGTTCAAAACCCTTTATTTCTAACACCATTCATTCTAACCCCCTTTGCTCTAACCGCATGTGGCATGAGATATTCACCCATTCAAGTGGAAAGCTACTAGTTTCTAAAAAATTTCACTTTGGATGCCACATATTAGGATGAATAAATAAAATACAAACTTGTGGATCTACATATAAATAGATATTTTTATGAGCTTCATAATAATATGATTTTTTTATAAATTTTAATAATATTTAATATTTATTTTTATTTATTTAGTAAAATATACTTGTTTATAAAAGGAAGTACCATATGTTTGAGGCACTAGGAAAAATAACAGACTATGGGCCAATATTTATTGAAAAATATCACTGCACTTGACTTTAATGTCTTTACTACAATGGTGAAAAAATTAGTCCATTTTGACACACACACACACACACACACACACACACACACACACACACACACACACACACACACACACACACACACACACACACACACACACACACATCACATCACAAGGAGAAATAATAAATGTCAATATCACCCACCCTAATCATAAAAAAATTAATTAAAGTTTAATTTATCATCAAATTTTATAAAAACAATAATCTTACAGTATGTTCTAGGTAAACTTTCCAAGAAATCTTGACAAAATATTATGTTTTGAGAAAATTATGAGGAAAAATCAAGTACTCAATAAAAAAATTACACGAAACATACGTACTATGTATTTACATATTAAAAAATCTATTTTTTTAATTTTAAATATGAAAAAAAAATTAATCTACACTTAAAATTCAAAATTTCATTACTTTACAATTTTTCTACTTTTTACATATTTTATGTACTATTGTCATTAAAAATTGATTAATTTTCACATTTTCATTTTTTGTTGTCCCCTTTGTAGCAAAAAGTGGGACATAATATTAAGCTTCAACAAAAAGGTATGCAAAGTAATATCTCCACTATATTTTCCTTATTTCCATCAAATTTTAGAAGTGAACTAATGGTTTTGGATCCAATTTACTAACAAACTATGGCTTATGATGGGAAAGGGTTTGTCATCAATAGAGAATGACTGACTAATACCATAATTATTGAGGAAAGGACTCAACTGATAGGTTTCTTATATTTTATTGGTAAATGAGTTGTAAAATGATCCAATACAACTAAAATATGTAAATATTCACAAAAAAGATCCCAATCCACTATCTATATAAAAATAAACCGATGCAAGATAATGACATCATTTATGCTTTCATATATAATAAGGAGATTAAATCTCAAAAAAATAGGAAGATATATCATGAAGAAAAATTTAGCATGGACCCACCTCAAATGAAAAACAAAGAGTCTCTAATAATTTGTCATCAACTTTGTTAAAAAGGAGATAACACTTTGTCACTCCTTGACCATGTGAGTGAATGTAATATAGAACTAAGAAATTTACAACATTAAATGAGGCTAAGATTGTAAACGATAAATGAAAAACATATACAAATAGAGGTGAACATCTCAAATTAGGAGGTAATACATTACAAATTCATCATGCTTAGATAAATGGTAGTCCAATAAGATATAGAAATAACAAATCTTCCATTATTTACTTCATATATAAAAATAATGGTCTTATAACACATAATTGTTGGTATACATATCCATGTAATTTGTTTAGAATGAATAAAAAGTATGTGGTCATGTCATTGAATATTAAATACATAAAAAACAAGCCCATATCCTTGTAGAGGAAGGATGCAAGTTAAAAAATGTGGATAAGGGGAAAATGGCATGTAGTCCAAGATAATGGACACAAATCATTGCACTCAATGCAATATTAATATTAGTTAACATGAATTGTTTTGGTGAGATTCATCCAGAACTTCACAAATAATTTCAAGGAGCATTTCAAGAATCAAAATACATAAGCAAACAAGAGGGAAGTTATTAATGAACATATAAATTAACTAGTGGATAATGAATAAGCTTATCAATCATATCCATTATATGATATGAAAACTAAAGAAACCCACTTATCTGAGGAAAACTCCATCAATATTGAGTTACCTTTTAATGAAAACTGATAACCACTACCAAAAATAAAACATGGTAAGATATTTATCCTTATAAGGAGAGTTGAAAAAATTAGATTTTCATTTGTAATAAAAATCTATTCATGATATAATATAGCATGTGGGAGAAACCCATAAAGGATTACTCATCACAATTGAAATTTGGTAATGGTAAGTTTGTATACTTGATTCTATTGGTATAATGTTTACATATATGTGACATTATTTGGCATGAATATGTATGCACCTCAAAATTACTTGTTATGTTCCTTAGTTTAAATAATCAACCTAACATATTTTGTATGATAAAATAGATAAATGTCACTATTAAGAGTAGATATGGATCATCCATATATTGAATTAATGAATAATGTGTATGAGAATCCTATTACATCAAATATGTTGTATCATTTTTAGCATTCTCAAATTCATATTGATTATAAATTTAACACATTTTCTTTCTCAATTTATTATAGTATGTGACAATAAGAGTAGGAGAGGCACTTTACATTGAGAGAAATATCCAAGCACAATTTGAAGGTCAGTATATCAAAAATTTTAAAATATATTGATTCTATTTTCCTCTCCACGAAAATTCTGAGTTATATATTATGTTTATGTCTAGCTTTTCTTTTAATCAATTTTATCAAACGGAATTGAGAATTCACATGATTTGAGCTCAGAGGTATAGTCTAATTTCTAAAAATAAAAATTATGATAAAATGTTTATGTGGGTTGTGGTATGCACATAACAAATATATAAATTTGGTAACATGATTTTAAATTGGTGTATGTATATGGAATAACATTTTAATATGTTCTCAGAATAATAATGGTATGAAAATAATTGATATTTCATTTGTTCTAATGCAATAATATTTTAATCTATCTTTCTTCATACTTTATAGCAAGATGAAACACTTCAAAAATGGACGTGACACTTCAATGCCATTTTTAAATGAATATATGAAGCTATCCAAATCAATCTAAAGCTAGGTATAACTCTCCACTTCCATTTATTTATAAGAGTGTAGAGATGGATATATCTCTCTAATACCACTTTTATATAAAACTCTACAAATGATTGAAATAACTCTTGAGTTGGTACTTTTATGAAAGAGGAATCAATGAAATGATAATAATTATTTAATATATGGTAAGAATTACATCCACAATTTATAATTTTACACAATACTAATGGTTTGATGCATGTATATTATGGCATCAATTTTACTCCACTCAAAATGTATCCTTTAATGTATATTGTATTATTTGATGCAAACTTTTAGTTGGAAGATATATAAAACTTTATAAATGGAATTGTATTTTTGTAATATTTTTAAATTATAAGAACCATGATAATGGAAATTTTTTAACATGGTGAATTATTGTAACACCACATATATAATTTAGTATATTTTCTTCAATTGCTGAAATCATTGTGAACATCAAGAAATATGTTATATGAGCATGTCCCCAAGAAAGATTTACCTTATCCTAAAATCATGTGTATCACTTAAGAGGGGATAATAAGAATAGTCATAAATAATACCAAGATATTGAAGATGGAAATAAGGGAAGTTATAATATATTGGAAGAAGTCATGGATCCTTTAATCATCTTAGATTCTTTAGGACTCATAGTTGGGTAGACACTCTCCAAGAGAGATGAACAAGGTACAGTCCAAGAGAATGATATGTTTGGTATTTCAATTGGGAAGATTGAGGTATATATTAATATTATATTTATATATTTTATGAGGCAAAAATAATTAAAATTTTTATATTATAATAAAAAATATGGATCGTTTAGATGATCAATTTTTGTCTGTAGGATAATCAACTATCGAAAAGGGTAATTTGTGACAAGCCAAAATGATAGTTTTAGTTGTACAATAAAATTTACATGTGTTTGGCATAAAATTACCCTTTTTGAGTTCCTATATAAAAATTATGTAATTTATAAAAATTGGCACGAGATTTTGAGCTCCTAAGAAAAACTTATTATCTCTATAAGTTAGAGAACTTGTTATTGTAGTTTTGCATGAATGAGAAGTTAAATGCACATGAAGGAATTTTAGATTTAGTTTATAACTCTTTATATTGTTATATGAGCCTAAGCTGTGATATTGTGTATAAATATGAAAATATAGTGTTAATTAAATTACTCTATCAAAAAAGATTCAATACAAAGAGGAGATGACAAAATCTTAATGCTTTGATATATTTTATTGATGGAAAAAGTTCTTATATACAAAAATAATTAGTTGGAACATAATTATTCTCAAGCATAACTACCAAGTAACTATATAACCATAGACTAAGTAAGCGGTGATCATCTTTTAAAAAAATGTAATAATAATAATAATAATAATAATAATAATAATAACAACAACAATACTAACAATAACAACAACAACAACAACAACAACAACAACAACAATAATAATAATAATAATAATAATAATAATAATAATAATAATAATAATAATAATAATCACTCCTTTATAACATTTTTATTACAAATGTACCCCTAAAAAGATCAAATTTCACTTTGCCAAAAAGCTTGTTGAGTACATATATTATCTATAAATCTATTAGATAGTACTTGAGTTTAATGTGTTTGGTCAAGACTTTTTATTGAATGTAATGGCACTAGACCTTGATGTGTTCATTTATTTTATGAAACACTAAACACTATATTATTGAGAAGCTTCAATACACCATGATTGTCAAAGAAAATTAATGGTAACCAATCTTCAAAAATTTCAATGTAATATAGAATTTTATAGATACAAATTAATTCACACACAAATCCTTCTGTGACATGATATTTTTCCTCTATGGATGAGAGAGTAACATTATATTTCTTATTATGAATATATGAATTTAGTCTAGATCCAAGATGATAGATATATCATCTGTTGATTTCATATCATCAACAAAACCTACATAGTTTGAGTTTGTATAACCGTAAAATAATAAATTTAAGTTATTATTATATTATTGACCATAATATCAACTTATTTGGACATTATTAAAAAAAAAAATTGTTATAACCCAATGAGACTTATTTGGATCCTAAATTAATATTGAAAGATAGCTGATAACAAATCATATAGTTGGTCTAGTATATGTCAAGTAAATGAGACTCCCAATAATTACTCTCTTGGCATATTTTATTTATGATTAAAAAAATTGATTCTTATTTTTCCATATCTCCAAAATAAGATAGTAATGAAGTAGGTCAAATTTTATCACGTTAAAGGATTTATTCAAGTCTGTTTTCAATTATTTAAGGAGATAATCTAATATTTTCATTGATTACAAAATCATCTACATATAAAATAAGATCAACAATATTTAGTCATAACCTCTTGATATATAAATTATAAACTGAAGGGCTAAGAGTAAATCCATGTAGTAATAAATAATCATCTATCTTAAAGTACCATTTCATTGATGCCTACTTAAGTCATCAAAGTGACATGATTAGATGACATACCTTTTACATATTTCGTTCTTCAATAAATTCTACTCTATGGATTATATACACTTATTCCTTGATATCATAATTTAGAAAAGCACTTTTAATGTCTATTTGTTTAATATTCCATCACTTTTATGATGAAGTTATCAAACAACTTTGATGGTTTTAATCTTTGTAATGGGTAAAAAAGTCTTATCATAATCAATTCCTTCTTGCTGAGCATTCTTGTTTATAATAAGTTGGGTTTTATATTTGTCGATTGATCTATTTGCTTTTAATTTCTTTTTAAATTCACTTTCAGCCAAGGGCTTTCTTTCCTATAGGTAGATCAACAAATTCCCACATCCTATTTTTATTTGGTAATCATGTTTGGCATCTATGGCCTTTATCCACTAAGGTTGACATAATTCCTATGGAATTATATCTTGTTTAGTGAGGTCAATAAATAAAATCATCAATGTGATATAAGCCTCATTTCTCAACTATCTTCTGGTCCATATTCATAATGAAATATCTAAAATAGAGTTCAGGTGTGAGTCCCTAATGGTGATTTGTATAGATTTTGGATAGCAATGTTGTTTCTTATTTTGTGAAGAGTTATCTTACAGATTTGTAAGATCAAGGAAATTTTCTCATTCTATCTCACTTTCATGTTGACAATATTCATCATGCTTATCATTTGATTATGAAACCAAATTATGAGAAGAGATTAGTTTTGGCTCTTCTTTATGTGTTAATCAGTCAAAGGATGACACATCACAAACCACATCTTCAATTCAATAAATATTTAATGTCTCAGGATCCTTAAGAAAATATGCTTTTGAGATGGTATTTTACCTTAATAGGATACACTATATTGTTTTTACTTTAATCTTCTTCTTCTTTTAAGCTGGGACATGGATATATGATGTATGACCAACTACTCTTATATAGGAGATCAAATGTTTATGACCACTCCACACCTCTTATGGTATCATTTTTTGAAATATTTTTGTAGATGTCATGTTAATAAGATAAACAATTATCTAGAATATGTTTTCACATAATGGCACCTTTAACATTCCAGTGGAAAGTATGTAATGAGCCGTCTATATTATGGAATGATTTTATCAATCCGTAATTCCATTTTGTTGGGATCTATAGGGAGAATTCAAGTGATTCTTGATTTCATGTGTCTTTAATCATATTCATAACTCATTTAATATGAATTTCCCCTCAGTCTATGTAGAGGAGATGAAGAGGCTTCCCTTATTATGTTATAACAAGCTAGTGATAGTATCTAAATGAGTAAAAGATTCATTATTATTATTTAAAAATAACACACAAGTATTTTTATATACATCATCAATAAATAATTGGAAGTACTTGAATGCTTGAAAATTAGCAGATCAGGGTATGTAAAGATTGATATGCACCACATCGAGATGACCTTTGGCATGATCTCAACTCAAGATGAATGGAAGCCTATGTTATTTTTCTGTAAATAATCTAAGGCATATAAGTAAGGAATGGGAAATTTGAGGTAGACCATATACTATTACCTCATAGATGAGATAGTATGAGTTGCTAGTGAAAAAGAGTTCATATTGATAAGCCATAGGGAAGTATATTGTGTTTTAGAGGTACATATAAAGTACATTGGATGAAACTATATATAGTGAAAATAAATAATATTTCATAAAATATATTTAAATTAACTTACCTTCCCATGAGATGAGATGGGATTTGCTACCATTATTGATCAAGAATTCCACCTTAATCTTATGATTTATGAGCTAACTTATAGAGAAGAGATTTATTGTTAATCTAACTACATACAACACCTTTATTAGACTACATATTCTCATCCTAGGATAAATAGTAATAATCCCAAATCCTTATACAACATACTCCTTATCATCTATGATCTTAACCCATTAACTAGTGGGTTGATTAGTCAACATATCAGAGATATACTTACATCATATCATATAATTTATTACTCTCAAGTCAATTAACTATACATTTATTATTTATTATGGGATTGATAACTACATTATTATGTGTATTTGAATCTACTTCCACCAGTACCTAATCTTCATATGCATCATCTTATTCTAATTGAATTTATGTTACTTAATGTCCTCGAGGATTTCATCATTGACGATGAGGACATACTTTCAATTTTTGTGAATCATCTTGATTGGATATGCCTTGAGTTAAGGAATTGTAGTAGAAGTGATCAATGTCATGGTTATTTGTGTGGAAAATATGACACCATCATTTCATTATCTAAAACTTCAACTGATGTTACTATTACATTAGTGGTATTTTATGGAATTTATGACCACATTAATTTGAAATATATGTTTTTATTTGAACTTCTCTTGCATTGACTAGATGGATTATTCTTGTTTGAGTATATTTAATTGGTTTTCCAAAAAATTGACTTGATTTATAATTTTTAGTGTTGTGATGAAACTCAAAAATTGAGAAGTAAGATTTCTTACATTAATCAAGATAAATATCTTATCCTCAATATTTTTACCAAGTGAAACTTTTTCTACATATATTTTTACCACATTATATAAGAACTTCTGAACATCCTACCATCTTTCATAGTGAGTCTGTAAAGCTCAAACTTGAGATGGAAGATATTTACTTGGTTTTTCACGTCATAGATAGTAAAAAAAAAGGTCCCAATCCTCCTTTGATGTTAACCCATCAATAATGTGTGGTTTCAGCTTATCATTGATATTGAGTGTAATCAACTTTAGTGCTTTGTAATTATACTTGTCATACCTTGAATGCTCATTAGCTAAAGTTGTATTGGCCATAGTGCTAGTGATGATCCCCCATAATTCTTCAAAATTAATAATCATGTGTATCTTTGTCTTCCATTATACATAGATGGGCCCTTTTAAGAACTAGGCATTAGAAAGGATAAAATTTAGAACTGACATGGATTATGTCTCCATTAAAATTACAAGGTGATTATAAAGGTCATAATAACAAAGGCAACAAAATATTTTATTGCTCTAAAATTGTGTATAATAAAAAAATTGTACCTTATCAAAGGTAACTGATGCCTTTACAATATCAAACCTTTTGAGGGCCTTAATAATGAAATTTAGAATTCAATTTTTTTTGATAGGCTAGTGTAGTTAGATGTAGTCACTTGTCAGGGAGTTCTTTTTCACATTCATCTTATATAATATATTTTTCTTCTAGGTTAGTACATATCTTCTTTGTTTGACACTATATATCAACCCAATAATATTACAACAATCCTTACCATATTAATTTAGTAAATTAAATACATGTGTAATAATTAAAACTCATCACATTCTATAGGAATTCAAAATATCTTGCATTTGCTAAATTTTAAAAATGACACTAAGATTGAATACCCTCAACACATTAGACTTTTCCCTTGATCCTATTGATTTGAACAACACTAGATTTTGTTGGCTCAATATCATTGGATTTTCATTTGGAATTAGATCCCTACTTAACGAGATCCAAAACATAGCTCAATTTTCATATGTATTAGCACACAAACTCAATAAAATAACAAAAAATTCTAAGCACAACAATAACACTGAACAATATTGACACACTCATTCTCTTCCACAAATAATGCTTAATCCATTACACCAATACATAAAGTTACATTCACATTACATTGACATGATCTCAAACCATGCACCAACATTTAAATTGTAACAAATAAGGTGAGCTCAACGTCAGCCATAGTACTAGAATGAATAAATCTTAATGCTCTTATATATTTTATTGATTTACATAGTATATACAAACAAAATTTGGTTAAAACATAATTATTCAACTATAACTATAAAATATCTACATAACCATTAATTAACTAAGTTATGTTTATTTTTAAATAATATATTACTAATAATTACACTAATAAAAAATGCCAAAAATAATTTAAGTGAATGCATTTGAGGAATTCATAACATTATTCCTTCATCATCTCAATTTTCTCATGTATGTAAATGAGTTTAAGACTACATAGCTAAGATATATAAGGTTTTAATTTTTCATTGTTTAAGAGGGAATTATTCCATCAAACATTACATATATCATTTCATGTAAATGTTCCCATGAGGTTATGTCTTCTTATCAGCACAAAAAGGTATAAAATTATAAATTACAGAACATATTGGAGATGAGAAAGTATGGGTTATCTCTTTCTATATATTTATCACATTGATTTTATCTATGATATTTATCTTATTATCTATTTTATTTATCTCTTTTAATATTTCCGTTACTTAAAACATAGATAACAGAAAAAAAAACAATTAAAATAGCTCAAGACTCATCTATCATAGTCATAGTAATCATTCATAAGTTTAAATAACTTCACAATACTATTTCACTTATATTAAATCATTTCAATTAAAATTGTGTATGGATTAGTGGCATGCTTATAGTGTAGAGGAATATAAGTAATGGATGCAGAATGTTTATATTTCATGTCAAGGGTTACAAGGTTTATTCTATGTTCTATATGTAAGTCATGAGAGCTTGATTACATATTTAAACATCATTTTGGGTTTTCTTCTATCTCAGATAAATTTAGAGAAAACTCCTATCTTAAAAGAATATATATTGTTGAAACATAGAGTGGAATGTTCACCTAGTTTACATCTCAATGTTAGTTTTAACCTTGAATAATTTAATAATCTTTACTACTCAGTAAAATTTGTTGATATAAATGAGATACTATTCTGAGCATTACACTATATAAAATATACAAATTAAATAGAGAGTAGGATGTAAGTTGATCAAAATTAGTAAGCATTAATAATATATCTTATATTTCAGGCAATCAACTAGGGAAAATCATGTCCCAAGTAAATTAATCAAGTGATTTTTTAACAGGGTAATTAATTAGGTAAAATTATGTCTGAAATAAAATTAAGCTATTGTAATTACACTTTGAATGATTTAATTTCCATAATTGAATGTAAAAATTAGTTAACCAATTCTTTTGAATGGGGTACTCAATTAATGAAAATCAAGTCCCATACGATAATTAGATTCTCATAATTACATTTATGGGGTTTATGTTTCCCTAGTTGAGTACCCCATTCAATCAATCAATAGTTTATTTAAATACAACATTTAAACAATGAATTTAAAGCCATAAATCACATTATACTATCTCAATTAGCTTTACGGGCCTTATGACTCATTGATTGAGTGCCCTAGTCAGCGAATCAACAAATTACTTAAATGTGATACTCAAATAAGGAAAAATAAAAAATAATTTTTTATTTTTTTTTCAAAATTAGATTTGTAAGGATCAATTTATCCTAATTAAATATATCAATTTATATATAAAGAGATAAGTTTAGATTTTTAATTAATTAGGTAAAATTAGGGTCTACATCACATTAAGATGTCAGTTCTAAATTTTAGTCACTCAATTTACCCTAAGAGAGCTCCTTATTCAACCAATAACATATGATTTACAATGGAACCCTCAATAAGGGAAAATATACCCCCAATAATATATGTTAGGCTTGATTTCACATTACTTAGTAACACAATAATATAATTGAGTAGAAGGTTGAATGGGTTATGTAATTAGTTCAAATTATGGCCACAATGACATTACTTTTTTGTAATTATGTTTACAAGGCTTGAATATCCCTAATTGAGTTACTTATTAAACCAACTACTTTTTTGGTTAAATGGGAAACTTGATAATGGAAAATCACATGCCATACCACATTAAGTTTTTATAATTAGGGCTTTCATGACTTGAAATCCCCTAATTATTTTCCCAAATAAATTAACTTAGTGATTTGTTGAATGAAGCACTCAACTACAAAAAATTGAGACCCTAATAAAACTATATTTATGAGGTTTAATTTTTAATAATTATTTATCCCTCTCAATCAATAGAGTGATGTGTTTGATTTCTCACTCAATTAGAGATATCTAGGGCCTAAATTAACTTAATATTTTATAATAATGTCTATGAGGTTCAATTTTACCTACTTAATTACCCCATTAAACCAACCAGTTCATTAGTTTAATAGGTAAATTAATTTTGGAAATTAAGGGGACAAAACACATCATGTCATCATAGTAATATTTATTGGGTTTTATTTTCAATAATTTATTTTTCCATTCAACCAATCACATAATTATTTCAATGGGTCATTCAACTAGCTAGAATTGAGCCTCAAATCACACTAGGTTATTTTTTGTAGTTGTTTTTCACATAAGGTATGTAAAATGTGGATAAATATACCTAATGAAATTATGTAAAATATGGAAATAAATTTACTAGTCTACATTGAACTAATAATTAAATTTTGTATTATTTCAATGTAGTAATCAAAAAGTAATACAAAGATAATATACTAGCTATTTATGACTATATGTCATTCTTAAAAGGATTATTTATTATTTTAAATTCTCTATAAATTCTTCATTAACTTTTCACACCAAATAAATAAATCTAATTCATTTTGGACAATGCTAATAAAGTCTAATCATTTTGGTATGAAACATTATCTAGAGGTTACCAATATTGTCCATATGTATTATGGAAGTATTAACTCGTAAGTGCATTCTACTTATGATTTAAAATGGGTTTTTTGTTTATATGTGCCTTCAATTTATGAAATGAAGTCAAATTTCCTTCTTGTTGTCTAATCCATAACTGCATTTTTTGACCACAAGGGGTCATTTAGAAGTGGGATGTTATTTTTTGTTGTGTATAACTAAACATTACCTATTAAATTTCTAATCATTTATAAAATTAAAATACTCTTAGCAAGGATATAATTTTAAATGTGTATCCCACTAGTGTGTGTAAACAACATAATGAACAATCTAGAATACAATGCAATGTTTTCATTTATGGCACTTGCCACCTTCTAATATTAACTTTATTCATATAGATTATACTCTTTGTTTGATCCTTATATGTTTTCATAATTTTTTCCCTTTTTTTATAATGACTCAAGTCATTATTAATGATCCCTCATGTTTCATAATAATTCTCAATGTGATTGCCAAGTTATAAACAATGAGTACAAGCTTAAGAATGAGCTATATTCAGAGATGAATATTCATTAATTCCTATAATTAACATCACAGTAAAAGTATTTAGGTCAACCTATTGGATTGTCTGTACTTTTAAAAGTAGTCATTTTATTAGCCTGAACACTACTGATAGAGGAAATCTCTATTGGTAATTAGCAACATACATGTTTATCAGTAATTCTTATAAGTGTAAAATTATTATATTAGATACTTAGAAGTATTGTATAGGATTATGAGATGTTATTATTTAGGCCTACACTTATCCTTAATAGATGCATTGACAAAGTATTTTTAAAGTAGGTCAAATATGATGTTTTTAAAGTGTGTAATTTAAATTCTATGAGTCTATAGACACATCCTTTAATCTAGCATGTAAACTAGTTACTTAGAAGGATAAAAGAAGAAATTTTGTGCGTATGATAATTATCCTTGGTGTTGATAGGCATGACTAAAATATACCATTTGTTGCATGTAATCTTTACAATAATCCATATATAGATTAATGTCATCTCATAATAAGAAATTTTAAATAATTTAAATCTTTAAATCACTTAAAATTTAAAAGCCAAGGAACAAATAAAATTTAGGATATGTGAATTGAATTTTGGCATAACTAATTTGTCTAGATAATAACATGGGTTTATCATGCACTAAGTATATTCATCCACAAAAATCATGAGTTGAGTGATTTACATGCCTAAACATCAATTTCAAGAGGATTACTAGAAGTTGGCCAACATAGTAAACTCAACTACATTGATCTATTTATTATATTAAATATTTTTTGGAACCTAAATACTAGGTTTATATATCTAATTGAAACTTTAAAATAGGTTCACATATAAAATTTGGACCCTAAATTAGGTTTATATGTAAAATTAGAACCTCAAAATACATAACTAATATGTAAATATATAAATTGATGCATATAGATATATATCAAAAGCGATTATTTAAGATCATTTCCTTGGTTAATGAATCTACAACATTTTCCAGACTATCGACATTATCTAGGTATATCTTTATATATTAAACCATTTCTACTAAAAATAGCTTTGCACATAAATGAACTTCTTCCAATAATGATATTTAAAATTCATTCAGAGACATATTGTGTTCTCACTATTGTAATTTATCTTTAAAACCTTTTGTGTGAACCCAACTATAAAAATAAACCTTTGAATTGTATTAACTTCCTTAATTTCAAGATTAAATACTATGATTTAATATTTGGTGGTAGATATCACAACACTATATTTCCATTTTTTCATCAAACATACATATTTTCCTTTAAATTTGAACACATACACAATAGTAAACCTATGATAATCAAGATCTCTAACCCAATGTAGAAATAAATTTACATGTAGATTTATATTCTTTTTTTCACCAAGTTTGCTACGATATCAAATCACATAGTCAGATGTTCCATGTAGATATGTGAAAATCCCTTTTGTTAACGCCTAATGTTTTTTTACAATAATTGCACATGAATTTACTCACTAATTCTATGTCTTGTTCAATGTTTAATAGACCTCCTCTATTGAAAAAGCCTTGTAATAAATATTGGCTTAATCCTTTCTCTTAATTAATGATTGCACATGTGGTCCATACTTGAAGGAGTATTGCATTGGTAATAACCCTAAATACTTAATCACTTTTTGTACACTAAGAATGTCACACATAATCTTTAATGTAAAATTGATTTCAATGACTATACACCAGTGAATTCAATTAAAAATAAAGTATGTATGCGAATTTGTGTATATATGATTTTGTTATGTAAAATTTCAAACAGATGCATATAGGCTCTAAAATAGGTTAGATTCGTGAGCCTAAGGCCTGTAAATGAAAATGCACAGTCGAATCCATGTTTTTAACTAAATATAACAAAATAGAACTTCCACCATGATAGAAAATATATAGATAGAAATCAATATAAATAGAAATCATAAAGTGTATATATACATATATGTGTACATACATACATACATACATACATACATACATACATACATAAAAATATACATATACATATATATATATCTACTTTATGATTTCTATCTATATTGATTTCAAAGTATGTATCTTTATGTTTTTATATATTATAATTAAATATGTCTATCTATATTTATGTACTCTTGATGTGATTTATCAAGATTAGAATAAACTAATAGAGTTCTAAACTAGACTTAATTTTATGCACATTTGACAATTATTAATTTTTTAATTTTTAATAAAGATGTTATGAGGTGCATGATTGACTATTCAAATTTTATCATTTTCAAGATCTATTTACTTATAAAATTATTTTAAAAATTACTATTCATTATTATTTTTTTTAAATATAAATATTATAAATTAGATGATCTTATCTTACTTTCCATCAAAGAATTTGAAAAAATAATAAATGATACTAAAAAATTAGTGATGCATAATTATTTATCTATCTTATTTTTTATGAAAATATAAATACCATATAAATTAAGGTTTCTCATTTTCTATAATGATAATTTAAAATCCCATTTTAAACCCCAAATCCATATACTTACCCAATACTAATAAAAATAGACATAATGGTCGGAAATTTAAAAAGTAAAAAATGAAACCTTAAAGTCTGTGACCTCTTATAGAAGATAATTATTGCTAATGATGTCATCTAAATATGAAGAGTTTCCAATGAAACAATGAAATCGAAGGACCCCAAATTAACAATCACCAAGCTATGTGAATTCCTAAAACCAATTAAATGTTTTTTATATGATAATATTTTATAATCTAAAAATTTAGATTAAAGACTTTCATTATATATCTATTGAATGAGTCAGCATATGATCATATTTTGTACACTATATCTAAAGAATTTGAACATTAAAACCATCAATCAAAAAGATACTATCAATGGAAGAAAATCTTATTATTTTGCAATCGTAGATCTGGAAATGAAGAGTCTCAAATATTTGAAATTGCACATGGAAGAAATATAATTTGTGGATAGGAAAAGAAAACTATAATTACGATTAAATACATATAATGGCTTCATGCCATGAGAACTAGAACAAAAACGTAATATGAGTTAGGGATGAGTGGACGGCTAGTATTGTGAAGAGACTCCCAACAACTACACGTACCATACTATTTTTAAAGAGAGATGACATTATAAGGTAAAAGGAAAATACGAGTTATGGGAAGAAGTAGAACGAGTAGTAATATTAAAAGATATAGAAGTATAATTATGTAAGTAGAAACGAGTAGTAATACTAAAAGATATAGAAGTATAATTATGTGCCTGTGTTTAAATGTATATGGTCGTCAACTATAATTTTTTAGGAAGAGAAATATATATATATATATATATATATATATATATATATATATATATATATATATATATATATATATTAAAATAAATTAAAATTGATGAAGTATAATATATAAAACTAAAAATATATACAGCCATATTAATTTTTTATATTTTATCATTATAAATCATAAAAATATAAAAAAGTTAGTATAAAAATAGACAAAATATATTATGAAAACCAAAAATATATTAATTATATAATTTAGAAATTGTCTTTTTTATATTAATTATACAAATTTTTATTATGACATGAAAATATTTTTTTCTGACGTCTTAATATTATAATATGAAGAGTCACTTGAGTGAGAGTTCATAAGTTTTAAGGTTTTATAGTCTGGATTTATGATATTTATTTTCTTTAATATCAAAAAAAAAAAAATGTATTACAAATAAATTAATGTAAAAAATTATATATATATATATATATATATATAAAATCAATGATTGTTTATATTATTTTTAAAATTAATATTGTTGAGTTTGTTTAATGGTGAAGAATTTATGATTTTGAAAGAAAAGATACAAATTTAAATTCTACAAAAAGAAAGAAAGATATGTATACTTCATATTTCAAATTCTTAAATGTACATTTCATATTGAAAATATGTTAGATATTTCCTCCATAATAAAAATATCACTTATATAATAATAAGAGTATAAACTAATCTTATACATTATAAACTAATTTTGAAGACATCAACAAAACATTAACATCTGGACCATTAAAACGATTTTCCTTTCCTTTCGTTTTACTAATAAAATATCAATAATATAATTAATATTAAAATAAAACAAGAGCTGCATCCTAATTACAGTTTAAAAATAGAATCTCACATTAACCTAAGAAGGCCAAGAAACTTAGGAGTGGAATAAACATGAATCCTATGTATATGCCAGAATAGCGCAAATAATGTGAATGTATATATATATAGAGAAAATTGTAAGCCCCAAATGAAATATAGCGGGATACATAATCATGTTTATATGTTTATAGTGCTAATAAATTGGGAAGGAAGGAAACATGAAGGGATATATAAAAGAAGAAAACCAAAAAAAATTCAACAAACATAAGTACTATATAAAAGAAGAAAACCCAAAAAAAAAATCAACAAACATAAGTATTATATAAAAGAAGAAAAACAAAAAAAACAAAAAATCAACCGAATCGTTTATTGAGCCGATTATCGAGATAGATAGTCATACGATACAAATAGTGAGGATCGCTTCCGATGTTGATTGTTAAAATTAATCACATACGACAAATAGATTTTTGTGATGGTAAATTCGGTTTCGTTGCATTCCCTTCCTTTATCATTGCATTTCGATTAACTTTTTGGGGTCGAGTATTTCAATTTATCAACTGAGCTCCAATTTTCATGGAATTTCACGGTAAAACAGATCATTAGAACTCATTGCCTGAGCTCCAATTTTGATGGAATTTCAAACCAAAAATATCTTTAGAACGCTATTTGACAAATATGACTGGACTACAATCGGTGTGAACACATGCAGCTGAAGAAAACAGAGGGTTCGATCATTTGCATATTTAGGTGTTTCCTCAAATAGTTCATGCATCTCCATCACCTTCATGGAAATAAAGATGAGCATAAATGTTCAATGGTTGTTTATTTAATAAGTTTACAAGTTCTGCTTGACTAAGGTGAGAGTTTATCATTGACTGATCAAACATTTAAATTCCAAGCATATATGACATTCACATTTCTACCATATTCAATAGTCTATAATTAATCCTCAAATGCCATTCTCTTTTTACTTTGAAATAAAAATATGGTTTTTATTCAATATTTTCTAACAAAATCAGTGTATATAGCAATGATTGTCTATGATACCATAAAAATAATCCGGAGAAACCATTGATGAAAAAATGTCGAATATCTAAAATAATGCCATAACAAACATGCTCAGAATTGTTAGTTGCCCGTGCATAAATAGGTGAAAAATGTATTTCAAATATTCCATTCGTTGAAGGCAGGGAATAACAACCTCTACATAGATGGAGGAAATTTAATTACTGCTTTAAAAAAAGGAAGCTTGACTATCACGGTAGGAGCCAGCAAACAAAAGTATTTGGCATTCAAAACATAGACGGAACAAAGAAAAGAAAATATGCCAGCTCGAGACAAGAAAGATGAAACTCCATGACAGACCCATTAGACTCGCGAACATGGCTCATGCAGTGATTAGAGTCAATTTTTCCTCAACTTATTACGAATTTTTTTAATCCATAATCGTTATTAATGGTAAACACTGTGTTTTTTCTTATGGAGATCTTACACTTCAACTACATTTTTCATTTGGGTTTCACTGTCCTGCTCTTTTCCCATCATTTCCTAAAATGTCCTGTAAAATAAAAATATATATTTTCTCATTAAACAGTCAGACATCCCCCCTATATATCTTTGGAAAAAAAACAGTTAAAATATACCCTAAATTTACGTCTCCACAGGTACGCAATAGATGGAGATCTACAGTTATCCTTCACTTCCTACTCTCTTCCTATGTGAAGAAAATATGACTATGTTATAGCCAATATTTTATATAAGAAGAATCTTTCGAAAACATTTGTGTATGGATAAATATTTAACATCGTCTTTGTAATTTTTTTGAAAACCCAGTTCTCAAAATGAGAAAGATGTAATATTATAGACCAAGATCCCAGCATCCGTGTATACAGAGATAGATTAATATTTTAAAATATTCAGTGTTGATTTTTGGGAGTATGGAGTTGTTGAAGCACGCTCAGGGCTTAAATATTAACCCGATCTTATTTGGGCACTCTAAATATATTCGTAACCAAGATAATCTTATCTTGAAATAATTTATCCTTCTTTTTTTTTTTAAGTAATAGAATTTTCACAACACAAGATATATATTGATTTGTGCCAGTCCCTGGTGTAAGAATTGCAAACTATAATATCATAGATTTGGTGCTGTTATTACTCAAAATTTCTTTTGGAAGAAAGCATTCTTCTTTTATGTTTCTGGAGCTTAAATTTACCATCTGAAAGAACCAATACACATATTTCATTTGCCAACGCTTACGATGGCAAAGCAGGAATACAGTGAACTGTTTAAAGATCAAGTAGATTTTTCTAAAAATAAAATTGAGTTATTGAAGAAAGTTGAATATCAATGTGATATCTTTTCAGTGCAATAACTGTGTCTTAGTTTGAGAAAACATAATCTCTATAAAGTTCACTGTATCCCTGCTTGATCATCATAAGGGATGGAAAATGAAATATATGCTTGTATAGGTTTTGGGTGATAGAAAATTAAAACTACATAAAAATAAAAGAAGCAGCTTTTCCTAATTGACTAATAACAATAGCTAAGAAAAATTGGCTTCAAATAACACCAAATCTATGGTACGATAAATTGCAACCAAGGAAAAATTGGCTACTAACAACACCAAATCTGTTGTATGATACCTTGCGACTCATTCCCTATGCAATAGGACAAACAAATCTATACCATGTACCTGTTACAAAGAGGTTGACTCTAATTAGCATGCATGTAGAAAAAATAGGGTTCAAAGATTTAGTTTAATAATTTTTTTTGAGATATTTTTAGAAATTGTATATTTTTAAAATTTAAAGTCAACTTGAGTTGAATTTTGTTTTATAAATTAATTTTAGTTTTTAGAATATTTTGAAATATTTTTAGAGCTGCATGTGTTTACATGTGTGACTTACTAAAAATAGTAGTTGCTAAAACTAGAAGTTTTATTTTAGATGTTAGTTTTTTTAGAATTTTTACATGTCAACTCTAACTTTATGTTGACATTTATTTAAGCATGGTTTGAGTTTGTAATTATTTCAAGCAATCAATAGGAATCAATGTTTGAGTACTATTTCAAGATCTTGGCCAATTGGAATTTTTGGTCTTGTGTTTTTTTGAGGTTTATTATCCGGTATCAAAACAAGTTCGAATCTTAGTGGAATACAGAATGGCTAGAGGACAAGTTGTTTCACAGATGAACTAGACTATATGAGAGTTACAGAGGTAAGTTCAACAATTAACATAGGTTATTACCAATCAACAAAGAAGACAAGGTGGTGATCAGGAAGACACAAATTGTGATGAATAAATTCAAAAAGATGAACAAGTGAAGCCACCATCGAGGGAGGAGAGAATAGTTCAAAATTTAGAAGGAAGATTGACGTTCAAGATTATAGAGAAAGTTTAGAACTAGAGGAGGTGATAGATTGGTTAAATAGCATGGATAATTGCTTTGAGTGGAGGACTATCAGACAAGACAAGAAAGTAAAGTTTGCCTGCACAAAATTAAAAGTTCATGCAATGATTTGGTGGGATCACCTACAAAAAGAGAGATAGAAAATAGGCAAAGAGAAGATTAATACACAAAAAAATATGGAGAAGATGCCGAGGGAGAAATATATTCTTGTGGATTATGCATAAATCATATACAAAAAATTCTATAATTTGAAACAAAAAGATTATAGTATACAAGAATATACAAATAAAATTTTAAAAGCTTTCTATACAAGTGGATCACGATGAAACAAAATAGAAGATGTATACAAAGTATGTAGATGGTTTGAAATTTATTATTAAAAATGAATTAAGCATGCATATGATACTTAACATGGAGGAGGCTTATCAATTAGCTCTGATGGTCGGATAAAAATAAAATAGATAGAATTTCAAAGCGATATCTCTTGGTTCAAGAAGAGATGGATCCCCACCAATAAGAGGATGAGGTGGGTTTAATACCACTAAAGATGGGTCTAATGCAAATAAATATGAATAATTACATAGTGTAGAAAAGCAAGATAAGAATAGGTAAGGGTTTCAATACCAACAAAGAGGAGGAGGATTTCAGAGAGGATGAGGTAATGAAGGTGCGAGAGGATGGTTATCAAATCAATGTAGATATTATGTTTGTTATAGATGTGGAGAAGAAAGGCATAGATCATTTGAGTGTACACATTATCTAAATCAAGGAAGGAGGCAAGAAGATCACCCAAGATTAAACATAGTTGAGGTTGAAATGGAAGAACAAAATACTAAAATTGCACCAACAGAAGTTGGAGAGAATCTCATGATTAAAAGAACAATGATCACTCTAATAAAAGAAAAACTGTAGAATACTGAAAGTGGTGATGCATGACTACGATCAAACATTTTTCAAACAAGATGCACTTTAAGTGGAAAGGCATGTAAAGAAATTATATATGGTGGTAGCTATGAAAATATGATTTATAAAGAAATGATAGAGAAATTAAATTAGCAATGTGAAAAGCATTTTAATATTTATCATATTTTATGGTTTAAAAAAAGAAATGAAGTTATAATAGATAAAAGATGTTTAATCAAGTTTTTTATAGAAAAAACCTATAATGATGAAATATGGTGTGGTATTATTCTGATCGATGCATCTCATGTCTTATTAGAAAAACCATAGCAATTTGACAAGAATGCAATTCATGATAAATTAAATAAAACATACACATTTTTGAAAGGTGGTACAAAGGTAGTTTTGATACCTCTTAAGAAGGAAGAGAAGATAGAAGGCATGCTCTTTATTAATGAATTTATCCAAGATATGAAACTAGTAGGACGTTATTAATTAGTAGCAAAGAATGAATAAACACAAATAGTGTTAATACCAAGTGAAGCAGCACAAGTGTTGAAAAAATATATAAATATTATATCTGATGAGTTACCATATGGTTTACCATCGAAGAGAGATATCTTTTAAGATGATTCCAATAAAACATGCAAAATTAAATAAACAAGTTAGTAAATTACTAAGAAAGAAGTTGATATGGTTGCGTATGAGTCTATGTGCAACACAAATGTTTCTAATGCCAAAGAAAGATGGAGGATTGAGAATGTCTGTGGATGTACTTATAGAAGTAAAATATTATCAAATATAAGTTTTCTATACCTCATTTAAATGATATGATGGATGCACTTATAGGAGCAAACTATTATATCAAGATTGATATATGAAGTGGTTATTATCATATTTGAATTCATGAAGGAGATGAGTGAAAAACTACATTCAAGACTAGGGATGGATTATATGAGTGGATGGTGCTGCCATTAAGATTATTTAGTGCATAAACATATTTATGAGGGTGATGAATATAGTGCTACAAGAATATATTGGTTAGTTTGTAGTTGTTTATTTTGATGATATTTTGATATTCAATAAGACTAAAGAAGAACACATACAACTTTTGTGAATGGTAGTAGATATGTTAAGAAAGGAAATGTTGTATGCAAATTTTAAGAAGTGCAAGTTTATGAAGAAAAGTCTAATATTTTTAAGATTTGTACTTTCAATAGATTGTGTGATAATAGATGAAAAAAGATAAAGGCAATTTTTGAGTGACATATTTCAAGAAGTATTACAGAGATAAGAAGTTTCCATGGTTTAACAATTTTTTATAAATAAATTATTAGTATTATGGCACCAATAACATATAGCATGAGAAAGAAGAAATTTGCATGGACTAGAGTAGCCAAAGAAAGTTTTGAAATTTTAAAGAAGATTTTAGAATGACCAATTTTAGCATTATTATATTTTAACAAAGTAATTTATGTTGATTGTGATGCTTCATTTGTGAAAATTGATGATGTGTTGAGTTAAGAAGAAAAGCCAATAGCATATTTTAGTAATAAATTGAATGAGGTAAGAAGAAAGTCTTCTACTTATGATGTTGAATTTTATGCAATTATACAAGCATTAAGACATTGGAGGCATTATCTAGTGCCTAAGGAGTTTATATTACTTAAAGATTATGAGGCTTTGATGTATGTGAATACATAAATTAAGTTGAATAGTAGGCATGAAAAGTGAGTTTTTTTTTGCAAGAATATAATTTTATATTAAAACATAAATTAAAAAAAATGGAATCAAAGAGTTGATGCATTGAACAAAAAGGTAACCTTATTAACTACTATGGTGAGTGAAGTAATTAGATTTGATTCTATCAAAGAATTATATCACATTGATTCATATTTTTTCAAGATAATTAAGTAGTGCAGGAGTCCAATAATAGGTGAGACAAATGTTATTCATGATAAGTATCTTATACAAGAAAGTTATCTCTTCAAATGGAAATAATTATGCATCCCAATTGGGTCTCTATGAAATAATATAATAAGAGAATTACTTAGTGGTAGTTTGAATAGATATTTTGATAAGATGAAGACAATAGATTTGGTGGAGAAAAAAATATTTTTGGACAAAGATGAAGAGAGATGTGACAAGTTATATTTCTAAGTGCAAGAGAAGTTAGGTGGCTAAACGATATGAACAAAATACTAGACTATATATGCCATTACTGATTCTAAGAGCACCATGGATAGATTTGAGTATGGATTTTATGTTAGGATTACCAAACATACAAAGAGGTAATGATTCAATTTTTGTTGTTGTAGGCAAATTTTCTAAAATGGTTTATTTCATTGCATATAAGAAAAATAATGATGCCACTAGAGTTGTAGACTTATTTTTTATAGATATTATGAGATTGCATGGTGTTATAAAAACTATTAGGTCAGATATGGACACAATTTTTCTAAGTCATTTTTGTTGAACTTTATGGAAGAAGATGGTTATAAAGCTACAATTTAGTAGTGTCCATCACCCACAAATAGATAGATAGATAGATAGAAGTTATGAATAGGAATTTGAAAAATTTGTTAAGATGTATAGTGGGAGAGAAGCTAAAGCAATAGGACATGGTTTTACTACAAGCTAAGTTTATATATAATAGTTTAGTAAATAAATCAATGAGAAAGTATTTTAGATTTGGTATAATTGTCAACTACAGATTGAATTAGTGATAATGTAGAAGCTTTTGTAGAGAATATGAAGTAGTTACAAGGAGTAAGAAGAAAGTTGGAAGAAATTAATGAGAAACATACAGTAGCAATTGATGTTAGAAGATCCAAGGTATTTTAAAAAAGAGAGTTGGTAATTGTTTACTTGAATAAAGAGATATTTCTAAAAGGCACATTCAATAAATTGAAGTACAAGAAAATTAGAGCATACAGAATTGTGAAGAAAATCAATGATAATGCTTATGAACTAATTTTAATATAGAGTTTTGATATATCTCTAGTATTTAATGCTTCAGATTTATATGAATTCGATAGATAAGATGGTGAAAGTGACAAAGATGAAGTACATTTTTAATAGTAGGTTTCAAAGAAAAAAGACAAAATAGTGCAGGGTTTGAATACGAAACAATGAGTACAATGCAAGGGAATTATAATAGGTATTTAGTGTAGTGGGAAGGATTGTAACAAGAAGACAACACTTGAATTATAGAATGAGAACTAAAAAAGATTGACAAAGACAAACGACAGTAGTACACTTAAGACAACTCGAGGATGCTGAGTTGTTTTTAACTAGAGGAGAATGATGCATAAAAAATAGGGTTCAAAAATTCAGTTTAATAATTTTCTTTGAGATTTTTCTATTTTAGAGATTGTATATTTTTAAAACCAAAAGTCAACTTTAGTTGAATTTATTCTTATAAGCTAATTTTAGTGTTTAGAATATTTCAGGATATTTTTAGTGCTGCACGTGCTTGTATGCATGACTTACTAAAAATAACAATTGCTAAAATAAAAGTTTTATTTTGATGTTTTTTTTCTTTTTATAATTTTTGCATGTCAACTCTAAATCCCAATTGAATCTTATTTAAGCACGATTTAATTTTTTAATTATTTCAAGCAATCAATAAGAAACGATTTCTAAGTAATGTTTCTTGATCTTGACCTATTGGAATTTCTGATCTGTATTTTTTTTTATTGGGTTCATTAATGCACAAACTTGTGTCGTTGATATGGGGCCTACTATCTTTCCAACTGCATTTAAAAGTCATCGAATTACCATGTTCTCTGTTAATGCCGTGGCAATGTGTCACGGTTTCTAGATTCAGCGATGAACTGGCGACGTGGCTTGACCATGCCCAACCTGATTATAGTGGCAGTATGGGAGAGCTGTTACAATCGCAATTTTGTTGACTGTTCAAACAAATTTAAATTTTAAAAAGCCCACTCGATCGATATACCAACAGATCTAAACTGCAAAATGAAATGCAGTGGGTGCTCGCTAAGCTCGACCATCTTGGATAAGCTCGCCCATGGCGGGGAGCTCCATTTGTGATCAATCGACAGACAAGCTTGCTATTCCTTTGGAGGGGATTCGTATTCCTTGTTGGGTATCTACAACAGATCGGAGGTCACTGCTTGCCTTTTCAGGTGAAATAAAAGTGGACGTGGATGCCACTGTTGATATCTACAGACACACCCAAACAATCAGGGAAGACATTGACCCAGCCCAAGAGATAGTGATTGATTCTGATTTAAGTAAAAATTATTTTGAAACCGTTTCAAATTAGTTATATGACTTAAGTATAAGTCATAAATATGGCATGTTTTTTTTGAAATGCAGCTTTGCTGGTAAAGGGGTTTATACCCCAAAGTGTCGTTGGTGAACATGTCGGGCCAGAGAAAATTTTGGACACAATACAATAATATTTGGTAATGTTATAGTAGTGTTGCACTCTGTTTCCCAGAAAACTGGGGTAAAACCAAAAGAATGTTCTAATTGCACAGGCGATAATTAATCCCTTCCAAAACACCACAATGTCCATTCATAGTTGGAACATCAGATGTAGACCTTATTCCTGTAAATAGCTCATTCCCAACATACCTAGGGAGGCCATGGAAGCAGTATTCTAGAACAGTTTGCATGCAATCTTAATCTGGATGGCGTCTTTAATTCTGGTGCTTGGATAATATAAGGGATTTGATGAATTTTGGAGCAGGCGCATCTGTTGTTGTTGGGATATACGAGTATAAAACAAACGATTATGCATCCCAGCATTCTGCAGAATAAAGTTAACATGGTGGAAGATGACGTGGAGGGATTACAAGGCCTTCACAGATCCAATCCCAAATATAATGCCTCTGTTATTGGAGAGGGGAAGGAGATCAAGTGTTCACCATATTGCGTTCTCCCTTAATATTGGTGCCCATGTTGTCATTAATTATGTTCTACTTTCTGTTTTAGAAATTTTATACTGAAACGATATAATCTTTATAAACATTGTGCATAAATTACTGCTCTTTTGCTTTCACATTACATTGTTCAATTCGTTCTCTCCTTCAAATGATGTACCGGTGATCTTCTCAGTTAGAAGTTTTAATTATTACTACCCTTAGTCTATGTTAATGATTATGATTAATGCATACCTTTAGAAGAGAGTTAATGAATTTGTTGGATACCAACCCAGTTGATATATGTATTTGTAGTTTTTGATATATAAAATTAGATTTTTTTAATTATTTTTAATTAATTAATTTTTTATTTGATTAATTAATTTAATTTTCGAATAGGATTTTAAAGTATATATACTTTTAATGTGATTTTTATATTTTATATAAATTTATTTCTTGTTAGTGATCTTTATACCAATTTATATAATTTAATTTTTTTAAAACAATTTATATGAAGTTAATTTTTATTCTTTATCAATGTGAATTAATAGTTAAAAAGGTATAATAAAATAATTACTTTTCTATATATGTATATATATGTATATATGTATGTATATGTATATATATATATATATATATATATATATATATATATATATATATATATATATATATATATATAATTACTATAATTATTTTATTTTTCTTATGTGACTATTTTCCTATAGATAAATATTAAATATAATTAATAAAATAATTTTAATAATTGTTCTAATTCTTTTACATAACCTAATCCTATAATTATATTAATTTTCTTACAATTTAAATATTAAAAAAAAAAATTACTATGTTGAATATAAACATGAATATTTATACCTAAATCACATACCTTTATAAAACACATAACCCAAAATAAATAAATAAAAACCCATCAAAAATATTACACAACTCAAATTCTCATTTTTTTCTTGAATATTCAATTAAATAATAAATATTTTTTATCCACTCATATTTAAATTTTTAATTTTTTTTTAAACATTTAATTAAAGATATTTTTTTATTAATTATATATAAAAAAGATCCATTAGTATTTTACTTTTGAATCTTTGAAAATATGTATATCAATAGTCATGTATGTGTGTGTCAAGAATTTCATAATATTAATGATCATATTTATATGGGTTGGTATAAAATGAAATAGTATGTGTAAATAATGAGTTGATAATACAATTTACTTATAGTTGAGAGGGAATATAGGATGTTGGAATAATCTTCTTAGATTAGTGTTTCAATACGTTAATGGTTGAGTTACCCCATATATATATATATATATATATATATAAAATAGTCAATTGACACCAGAAAATTATGTATTGTGCATATTTGAGTCTCTCAATCATTCACTAAATATGGGTTACTTTCAATATTTGCTATTATAGAAAGTATTGTGAGGCATCTATGAGTACGATGACTACTTTCATTCATTACTTGCTTTCCCTATAACATAATGATCAAGCAATACATACCACTTTCTATTAGCATTGGTTTGTTCTTCACTCTGCTTGCATATTGCCAATGGTCTAATAGTGGATACCATGTGTGAAACCGTTGGCTCCACCATTCACTTGGAAGCTTCTCTCCACCCTTTTCACTCCATTCATAATTTTGAAAACTACATATTATTCATTGTATGCATTCAAGGAAATAATACTAATTTTTTGTTTTGTCTATATATAATATTTTTTAGGGGTTATTTGTTCTAGTATCTGGAATAAAAAAGAATACACACACAGACACAAAAGATAGTATCTCTAATCATAAGTATGACTCTATACATAATATAAACAAAACACACACACACACACACACACACACACACACACACACACACACACACACACACACACACACACACACACACACACACACACACACACACACACAAGCTAGTATCTCTAATCATAAGTACGACTCTATGAGGATATAGACACACACACAAACAAACACACACACACACACGCACGCATGCACTGACGCACGTAGGCACGCAGGCACGCGCACACGCACGCACGCACGCACGCACACACACACACACACACACACACACACACACACACACACACACACACACACACACACACACACACACACACACACACACACACACACACACACACACACACACACACACACACACACACACACACACACACACACACACAAAAGCTAGTATCTCTAATCATAAGTATGACTCTATGAGGATATAGACACACACACACAAACAAACAAGTCATATGTACGACTCTATGAGGATATAGACACACACAAACAAACAAACAAGCATGTGTGTGTGTGTGTGTGTGTGTGTGTGTGTGTGTGTGTGTGTGTGTGTGTGTGTGTGTGTGTGTGTGTGTGTGTGTGTGTGTGTGTGTGTGTGTGTGTGTGTGTGTGTGTGTGTGTGTGTGTGTGTGTGTGTGTGTGTGTGTGCATGCACGCGCGTGTGCACGCGCGCGCATGCGTGCGTGTAAGTGCGCTTGTGCGTGGGCATGTGTGTGTCTGTGTGTTTATATTCTGCATAGAGTCATACTTATGATAAGAGATACTAGATCGACATTCAGTTATTACCAGACCATAAACTATAGATTTGTATGAGAGGATTTGTTAAAGTTATTATTATCAACAAAATTCCATCTCGAAACAAATATTTACATACAAATAAGAATCACCAAAGTTTTTGATTTGGAGATTGTACTAAATTACACTGGGTGCTTTATATAAGGATATTTCTATTAACCCAATGTCTCACCTATATTGATAATCAGTTGATATCA
>JARHVA010007040.1:135000-137500 GCA_037957365.1 Torreya grandis
AATAATGGGAAAAAAATCTAACTGGATTTATGTATTAATTAGGTTTAGGGATTTGAAAAAAAATCATTGTTTTGGATTTTCATGTTGATCTTTGAGAAATTAATTATATTTTTTCAAACACTAATAATATGTTTATAAAATTAAAGGATAAGTAACGTGATTTATTTTTATTTTTAAAATAATAAACACTTATCTAGAAACTCGGTTGTATACAATATTAGTTGTAGTGGTAAAATTTAATTTGGCCAAGAAGTCTATTATAAAGTAAGTATCCGTGTAGTGAAATTCAATGCGAATGAATTAAATATAGGTGACTGATGTTATCCAAAATTAGTGAATGATAAATTATATATTTCATTTCAATTTTCCTTAGTTTCTTTAATACCCTATCTATATTATTAGTTTGATTCCTCATTCATTTTATTATATGATTGAGAATATGGACTAGTGTATCCATGTATTTATTGACCTTTTGAATTTAAATTAGTAACTTAATTAAATGTGAGACAAAAAATAATGAAAAACAAATCAAGAAGGATAAGACCCAAATCCCCTAAGGACCTAAATAATAAAAAGGGGCCATAACAGTAAAAACATATAATGTACATTTTTAGGGATTAGAAATGTGCAAATTCTATTTTTAGTAAAGACACCATAAACACATGAAACAAAGGGAGAGGGGAGAGAAAGGATGAGAGAAAAAGAGGGAATTAATATAAAATAAAATAATAATAAACATAGATAACATGCCACCAAAACCTAGTATTGACAATTAATTAACAAACACACATGTAACAAAATAACCATAAAACATAGAAAAATTATGCCAACCCAACCTAATATTAATTATAAATTGAAAATATGCAAGTGTGATATAATAATGAAATTTAAAAAAAAAATAAACTCCTATGGATAATTTTTATGTGTATACATAATGCCCCACTTTGATTTGTGTGTCTACATACATATTAAATTAAGGTAGGTAGAGAGTGGATAATTTTTTTTGGTGTATTCAGAAGCTTCTGTACTAAAATCTCATGCACCATTAAAAAAAACAAGTAAATATATGCATGGATATGTTCCCTTATATAATTATATTATAAAATATAGACAAGAAATATTATAAATAATACACTTATTTTTATTGGAAACATGAGGGTGCCCTTATGTAAGTTCAATGTTTCTAAATATGTGTTTAATATTATTTTACTAATGATGTGAGGATTTACCTATAGAATTTTGGGACTTTGACAATGTTTTATATCCTACTTACATTTCTAAGTCTCACCTATACTAAATAAAATTCAATTATAAATAAATTAATGAGTACTAAAGAGTATATGCTAAGAAATAACCTAAATATATACTATGTCGGGAATAGTTGTTTTATGTTTGGGATGTCTAAGAGTAAGTAAAATGTAAATTCATTTTTATATTATAGATATAGATATTGAATGCCACCATCCTATGTTGCATGTAGTTTGGAATATGGTTAAAACATGCTAAATACATGTGGACTCCTTTTTATATCTTAAATTACCTATGAAGAACGTATCTAAAATATATATAATGAAAATTATTTTTAAGATAAGGTATAGAATCATTTATGTCTTATATTGTAAGATATCATATTGAAAGCATGTTTGTTTGAAATAAATATCCTTTCATGTTCAAAGTTAGTTTTTCTTCTCACTTGTTTCTATTACTAGTTTAGTTTTTTATTTTATTCATAATTATTTCTATTGAATTTGGTACATTATATATGATAAATTGATTGATTTAATGATAGGTTAAATAAACTAATTGGTTTCATAAATGATGTTATTATTTATTAATATTTTCTACTTGATTATATTTTTTTAACACTTGATCTTGTCTAATAACCATTTTATAAGTGTTGAAATGACATCAATAGTAAAATCTTATATGTTTTTTTTTAGAATATAATACCTTATTTATTTATAGTTGTTAGGGACTTAATTTTTTCCCATGAAATAGATTTAGAAGGTCTTAGGACCATTTGAGCACCAATATCCACATAAATATGTTGAACATATAAAGTGTACACAAAATCAATGCTATGTATTTAAATAACATATGAACATGACATAATAACAAACAAAAAATACAAAAAATTACTATACAGAAGGGAAAGCTACTTACATGACATATTCCAAAGTAGTGTTGATTATATATTCCTTCTGAGAAGAAAGACTATTTTTTGTATGACATGCAACACATGAATTTTTTTTTGGGTGTAAATTCTTATTTAATTATCTTTTTATAAATGATTTAGCTACATCAATCTCAAACCGATCAACCTAACTATATTATCCATTAATGTTAATAAATGTTTATCACTTTATATTTTGGCATCGAAAAAACCCTTGTTTGAATAATTCTAAAGTGGAAGGTGTATAATTTTATCCCACTGTCCTTCCATCTGATCCAACTTAAAAAAATATCATTAAACCAATAGATATTAGGCATAGTCAATTCT
>JARHVA010007040.1:145000-160000 GCA_037957365.1 Torreya grandis
AATGGGGATAAAGGTATCAAAAAATATTGAAATAACATAATGAAATTAATTTAGAATATGTGTCAAAAGTATTTCACCATAATATGCTAGCTAAATAATGACAATTTTTTCATATACCATATAGTAAACACATATAAGCATATAATAAGTTATGTTGAAATATATTTAAAAATATTCATCACATATGTAAAATGGTCAAATTTAAAGATTTATCATTGTTCAATATTAAACAATCATTATTGTTTAACAACTATATGGGAATGAATCAAACATGCACATTGGAAAGTAAAAATATTAAAGTTATGTGAATACACATATAGGTCAAAAAGGTTTAGACACTAAAAATAAATATCTAAAATATATATTTTATATATTTTAAAAATAGAAATCAATGTCTCTACCATTAATTCATAGACATTTACACCACTGAAAGGGTCACATTCACTATCTCTTTGTGCCTAAATTCTTATCTATTATTTTATCCCCTACTATTCTAGTAAACCATATTTTTTGTAGTGTCAAAAATGATTAGAATATTATATATCTCTTACATTTTTTATTTTATACTTATACCTATTTTATATATCCCTAAATAATTATTTCAATCATAAGACACCTACATCAATGGAGTTTCCTAGATTCCTACCACATATCCAATCATCAAAAATCATCTAATTTTTTAAAAAAACCTATTAAACCTTAGTGTCTCAATTTGAGATAATTTTAAAAATGGATTAGTATATTTATAATAATTTGCCTCATTCATTCCTCAAAAATAAAAGCCTACAACTCACAAGTCAATCTATCGAGAAACATTAAATCTAGTATTCACTTGAGGAAATATGCCCTATTCTTATTTGTTTTCATATCAGTCATAGGATCATTCATACAAAAGGTTTAAAGGAACTTAATATTAGTCCCCAAATGAAATTTTTTAGTTTATATTAAAGATCAGTACATGCATTGTCATATAGTATATTTTAATGATGTTATCACATTTTCACACATAAGGGGTAACTACATCAATCTAAATCCCTCTTGGAACTCTTATACATGTAGACAATGCTTAGTGAGAAGGGTTCATTGAGATTAGATAGACACCATGACCCCATTAACCCCTTTTCCCATAACTTATTTTAAGGGTTAATAAGGGTGAAGAGTTAGTATTTCATCAATTGTTATTATGCAAGTGTACATACATGCACATGTGTACACATACATGTACGCACATGCATGCGTATGCACTTGCATGAATGCACATGTGCGTGCACACACGAACGCGCGCACACACACACACACACACACACACACACACACACACACACACACACACACACACACACACACACACATCTTTCATGATAAAAATGTTTCCAAATATTGAACTAAATGTTTAATGAGTAATAAATTTAAAATAAAAATATTGCCTTGAAGTGAACATAACCACAAAGTTGAGGTGAATGTGACAAGTGGAGAAACCCTCAAACTAAGAACAATATAACAACAGTATTAAAATATTGGAATAAGAATCTTCAATTACAATATTATGAAGAAGGTCAGATAAGAATAGCCTTTGACAAAGAGAGTATCAAGGGTGAAAGAGTACAAATAAATCATCAAGATTAAGTTTTTTTTTGTAAAAATTAAAAAAAAAATGGATAAGAGAGCTATTTATAAAGAGGTAAGAGATAAAAATATTTACAAGTGTAAGTTTCATCATGTATGTCATGTGTCACTAAATGTCTCAAGTATGAATAAAATGTGTGTGTGATGTGGAGGGTGAAGAGATACATAAACTCTAAATCCAATAAGTAGGATAAAGAGATAAGTGACACCTCAAAAGGGTAGAAGAAATTGCATTTATAAATATAATAAATGCACATAGACACATAAGACTTAGGATAAGCTTATAAACTTATAGGAAGTACTCAAATTAAGGTTAGTTCTCTAGCACTCCCCCTTAATCTTAAATTTTAAATTATAAAATTGGATAAAATATCTTAGAAACAAAGAAAGGATTTGAAACTACATAGTAATCCCACTTAATAGAAACTTCCTTCAAGAGGAATTATAATAATTTGAGAGAAAAATTAATAGAATGTGCTACCAAAAATCACAATTAAGAAAGTGTGATCACATAGAATATTCAAAAATTCTTTTTGGACAATGTGGTAAATTTTTAATAGAACAAAGACTAACAAGGAGTAATAATTATAAAGAACATCAAAACAAGCAATCTGAAATAAATATTTCAAGCTAAATAACCACTTTGCAAAAAAATACAATCTACATATAAAATGTTATAAAACTATATGTACAAGTAGGAAAATTTGAGCTAAAGACAAATCCCACCATAAAGTGGAAAATCTTGAATGAAAATAAGTTAGTAAAACATAAGCTCTAAATAAAGTAATTTTCTTTTGCAATAAAAAGTAAGGAATACATAAAAGATTGAGAATATGAAAATGGAGAAAAATAAAATGTGTCACTTAAAAAATATATTTTGTGTGAAGCATTATAATAATTATCACAAGAAGATATCTCAAACCTATATAAGAGTCATTTTTTTTTTAGGAATCCAAATATATTAAACCTTAGAGGTTGATGGTTTAGTAGTTTTTAAATAGTTTAAAGTGTCATGTGTGTATTTTCAACAAGATTTTGAAGGGTATAATTTTAAATATTTAGATATACAATGATTGTGTTTTTCACAATGCACATATGGTTTGTTATTAGAAATAATATAATCAAAATAAACTATATTCTAAATATTTCTATGTAGAGGAAAATAATATATTAAATTTCCAGTAGAAGTAATAGAATAATCAAAACTGAAACCTTTAAAATATTCATTAAATATAGGCATAATATGTTCTGGAATCCCAATTTTAAACTTAACAAGCCCACCACCTAAATAGCACATAGAATACATGAGTTTTAAACTAGAGTTGATATAATAAGTTTTCACATGATTTTTATTGGAAGCAAATTTAAGATCATCATTAAATTTATGATCATGTGAAAAATATGTAAAATTTTCATTCAGATTATCAAAAGAGTTTTGCATAGTCATCATCTTCTCCCTAAAATTATTTTCCAAAGTAGTTAAAGTCTCATTTTGACATATACTTTATATCTTAAGAATAATAATATCATTATTTTTAGAAGTAAAAGTTTGCATATTTGTCTTAAAAGCTTAAAAAGGGCCAATTTAAATTCTTTTTTGAGTCGGATTACACTAGTTCTAATCTTGTAAAAAGAAACCCAATAATGTTGAAAAATGATCTTATGTTAAAACCTTACTATGATTTCCATTAAAAAATTATGGAAATTATTCTTATTTATAAGAAATAATTACATCTGATAGAAATTGTATACCTTTTAACAATAATGTCTTTGATTTATTTATAAAGGTTTGGATTAAAAAATTGAAAAAAAATCCACTCCAAATTACTATGAGTTAAAGGCCTTTCATTAAAAAAAACTTGTTTAAATCATAAACAAATTCACCAAATACCTTTTTATTTAAAACACTTAACCAAATCAATTATTGATTAAATGGAAAAAAAGTCTTAAGGAAAAGACAACATGACTTCTCTCATCCACGTGAGTGTTATAAAAGTGAAGCAAATGATTTTTATTCAAAATAAATAAAGATTATAAAATCTTACCGCATGGCATAAATGCAAATGAAAGCTTTCAAGAACAACTAAAAAGGTGTTTTAAAAAAAAACAAATCAATGCATGCTTTAGAATTGCCACGCTTGGTAATACACTCATCATAAGTAAAACACTAAAGTGAAAATGACAATCAAATAGAAATATGAATGGAGAATCCTCTCAAAAAAGATAACTACTTTTAGAGCATGAAATGTGCATATAAAAAGTGCTATAGACTATTTAAATACTGCAAGTAACAGCCAATCATTTAAATCCCCAATGTTTTATAAAGGAAAGTGTTTAAGGTTTTTTTCTAAAAACTTATAGGTTTAACAAACATGTAAAGATAAAATATGAAGTGTCAACACATAGACAGTATAGTTTAAACTACACTCAAAAGAAACACAATGTGGAGGTAAAGCGCCACTGAAACGCGACTGTAAACTCAATGCCAAGGAGAATAATATGATTGTGCCAATATAATTAAGGAAAAAAGTATAATTATATTGACATAATGGTCTGCACATAAAAGAGGTTCCAAAGAATACCTTGTCATAGTAAATCTAAAAGATCTTTGTGTGCTAAGTTCAACCAAATAAACCTTGTATGTAGCTTAAAATCTCAAAATAATAGTAGGATGTTAGATCTTAAAATTGATAAGAAATGATTATCAGGTGAAACTCCTCAAAAATAATTATTTTTAGGTTATTATTAAATATAAAAAATACAATGATAAAATATCATGCAAAAAAATTAAGAATTATAATTTTAAACACATTTTTTATGAAAATTATAGGTATAGGTTTGATGATTTTATTCAAATCGTGATCTAGGTTTTCTTCCAAATTTTGACATAATGATATAAGTTGAATATGTAAGAAACCCATTAATTTTTTTAATGAATAACTAAATAAAAATATACAATTAGATGAATGTGAAAGGTTTTTTAAATTTAAACAAAAAACACAATTCCCTATTAATTGGATCTTAAATTTTCTATTTAATTTTAATTTATAAAATATTAAAAATAAACTAAATATCATTAATATGCTCAAACATATTTTCTTGTACCAAAAAATGAATATAAATAATAATTAAAATATATAAATCTATAAAAAAAAAAAAGAGGAGGTTAAGGGGTAAAAATTGAGATGAAGAAAAAATTGAAATTCCTCCAAGGAAAGCATACAAAATAATCACCAACAACATTAAAACAACAAACACTTTAATACCATAGTATAAATTTTAACAAAAAATGAATTAAATGTTTAATGAGTAACAAAATTTAAGTAACAATATTTCTGTGAAGTAAACACGATTACAAAGTTGATGTGAATGTGATAAGTGTGGAAATAGTCATATGTGGAAAAAACCCACACTATTATTGAAAGCCTAAAACATGAATCTCCAATTACAATATCATGAAGAATAATAAAGGAAAATAATGACCTTAGGCCAATAGAGCATCAAGGATGCAAGATCAATACTAGATCAATAAGATTGAGTTGTATTATAGTAACTGAAGAATATGGATATATGAAAGATCTTTATAAATAGATAAGAGGGAAAAGTTGTTATAAGTGAAAGCTCTAGTATGTGTGCCATGTGTCCCTATTCTATTACAAATGGAGAGGATATATGTGACATGTGGAGGGAGAGGAGTTACACACTTATAACTTTGAATCTAACAAGTGGAATAAAGAGGTAAGTGACACCTCAAACATGTATAATAAATTCTATTTATAAATAAACTAAATGCACACACACATACATGCACATATGCATGTGTGTGTGCACACACACACACACACAAATGCGCGCACACACACACACACACACACACACACACACACACACACACACACACACACACACACACACACACACACACACACACACACACACACACACACACACACACACACACACACACACACACACACACACACACACACACCCGCGCGCGTGAGCGCGCTCGCACACACACGCACACACACATGCACACGCTCACCCACGCGCACGTGCACACACACACACACACACACCTCTTTAGATAAACCTATAGTAAGGACATGGATTAAGGTTAATTTTGCATCATTGGACCTAACTCAGTAATTTGATTAAAATCATGTACATAAATAATATAATTATATATGCCTAATTTTTAAATAAGTATTGTAGTTGTCATTTTTTTAGGTTTTTATAAATTTATGTCAGTAATGAACATAATACTCTTATTGGCACATTTAACATTATATTATATCCTTAATAATCTTTTGGTATCATCATTTTCTTATAAGCATATTCAAATTTATCATTTGTTTTCCCTAGGATGCTCACTATTATTATTTCAAAGTCATTGATATTTGTTTCCTGAGATTTATCACTTTGATTTAAATAAAGATTATATATAAGTGGTTTGGCCACTTTCAGAATGCTTTAATTTTGTCTATGGGATATGTGGATCTTTCCCTTTATATTACCATCTTATATTATTCCTTCGTTTTTATCTTTACTGCTTCAAAATTTTGGGTTGGCATGTGAATAAGGTTCTAATTTGAATTTAAATCCTAATTTAAACATACACTATAAAACATTTAATATCATTTATTCTTAATTATCTCACACATTTAGCATATATTACAATCTACCATTATTGTATTTAGTATCTATTGAATACATGTGGTTGTATACGTTTATGAAAAGAATAATAATTAAATTAGTGAAAGATCATATAAATATAAGCATAATTTCATCTTACATGTTATATCATAAATAAAATGGATGGGATTATTGTATATATAGGAATTAATTTTGACATGTACAAGTGTTAATTTTTAAATTTGAAAAAAAAGATAGTCCTTAAAGCAAGTAGGAGTGTTGATTGAGGCCGGCCTATTGAAAAACATTTTTATACAATTTAGTAAATGTGAAATTGTGGTCAAGGTAAGTATAATTAATTATTAGATCTATACATAACAATTATATTTATTAGAGAGAGGTTTATGGGCATAATTTTTGTCAAGACAATTCTACTATGGCTTCATCATTATGAAAATATCAAATTATGGTTCATCCTACTTGTTTGAGTTAATAAGATTAGGATAAAATAATTGAAGATTCATGATATAGATTGATTTTTTGGTGAAGAGGTTGATGACAACAAGATCGTCATAAAGGTTATTTACAAACCTTATTTAAATATCTTCACTAGATGAATATTCTTGAGAAATTTAGGATGTTTTAGAAATGACATTGTAGGAATCACCACCTAGTGGTTTGTATCCTAGCCATGTTATAGCCAATAATATTAGATTATCAAAAATTATAAAATACCTTATTCATGGAGTCCATGTCACCTTCATTTTTAATTTAAAATGCTGATTGGCCTTTGGATAATTTCAATTCTATAAACATGAGGTAAGACCTTTATCAGATAACAAGGATTCATTTTATCATTCAATTTATTCATCTGAGAGAAGTCCAAATTTTTAAAATGTTATTTGTTTAAAATGATGGGATGTCAATTTAACATCCTTCATGGTGGGACTCTTATAACTTCAAGGTGACATGGAAAACTTAGCAACAATAAAGCTGTGGTATTCATATTCATCACATGCTTTAAAAATGATTGTAATTCAAAACATTATAGGTAAATTAAATGAATTGGAGGGTAGGACATATGTAAGGCTTAAAGTGGTAATTGACAGGTTGAGTACTCTCTATGTTAAGATAATAAATGGATTTTTTTATAGTTTCCCTCTAAAGATTTCAACTATTGGAAAGTTTTAATATCAATCAAAATGGTGACTTCCTTTCAAAAATTAGGTGATTTATAAAATTTATCTAGTATGGATAAAATAACCTATAGTTCATGTATCTAAGGGAAATATAAAGGGATGTCATAAGGTAATATAAAATATAACACATGAATTAGGTTTTGATGTGTGACAAGATCCACTATAGATGGTATAGGGTGAATCTTGTTCATTATCATCATAGGCTTTGCTAATGATGATTTATGGCCCAAGAACATATTTTGAATATCCAAATCCCTTGATCATATTAAATTTTCATAGGTTGAATCCATACCCATCATCTACATGCACTCTCTTTATTAAATCATGATAGGCAATGAATACCTAAATATCTTGTTGATCCAAAGTAACCTAATATGAAGATTAAATATGACCTATAAGGGATTAGAACTAGCTAAGGTGAATATTTGTCAGAACTCTTAACTCATGGAGAGTTTCTTGAAATATTATGGTGGACATAAGATGATTTGAGAAGATCCATAACCAAAATTTAGGATAGAGTCTTCTCATGTTATTAGATGATGTCATAGTGACCTTCGAGGTTAGTGAGATAAGGTATTTGCATACTGACCTTCAGAGGTGCCCTTAGAGGTGGGGCCTTGGCAAGTTCACCCATTATAGAGATTTTATCATGCAAAGTGGTAGCATCATAGCTAGATGATGAATCTTGGATACTAATCAAGGAATAAATTTTCATAGGAGTGTGTTTCATTGACTTGGTCCTATTATTGATTATGGAAAGTTTTTGCCTACAATGGTCGATTTATCCAATAAGTGAGTCATATTTATAGGGATTCCTCTTGTAGTCTACACAATTGGAATTAGAGGTTTGACCTTTGTCTTTATGTGAATTTTTATATATATGATCATGCTTAGGGAAAGGATCTTGGTATAATCAAAGTTTCCTTTCAGAACATTACTCCTCTCATTCAACTTCTATTTATCCTCAATTGATTAAGTCCTACATATAATTTTGAATTTACATACATTTTATCTTCTAATGAATCTTGAATCTATGGTATCCACAATATTCATATTCCCTACACCATGGTGGGTTTGGTTCGATCTCATCAAGAGATTTTGTCTCAATAAGGAGAATCATGTTGCTATCTATAAGGTTATTTAAGACACTCAGCATAGGTTCACCAAGATTACAATATTTGCATTTCCTAGATTTTATCTTTGACTTATCCTTAGGTAGAATAATTATAGTTTCACTATGATACTAAGGAGGATTAGACCATTGAATGTTTTCAACATTATTGGAATATAAAACTCCATCTCCAACCATATTATAATGGGGTATTGTGCTCACTTTAATCATTCTTATAAAATATTTTGACTACCCCTTTGGCAATGATGTATTTAACAGTTATAATACCCTTTTCAAAAATCTCAATAACAAATTCATACAATACAACTAGAAATGAAAATCTAATTCTTAATTTAGGTTGGAAATAAACATATATGTTAGATTATTTTAATGTATTATATATAAAAATATGCTTACAAGACTTTAACATCTTTGTAATAATGATAACAAGCTTTCTCAATTTAGTTATTTAGAATTATATAAATCAATCATGGTGATCTAATGTTCCACATTATAGGATAAATGTTTGACAAGTTTAATGTAATTTGAATTAATAATAAATAATTACACATGTGCTTTGGATTTATGACTAATATAGTAACAATGGCCATTTTTTGGTGCTTACATTTAATTTTAATGTGTTTGAAAATATTCTCCCTAGTAATTATAATGGTGATTGTACTTACAATATGAATTCTTCACTATAATTTGAGAATTATCCATACATAAGTGGAATAAAAAAAATGTGTCAAGTGTATATGTAACAAAGAGTTATTTCTCATATTCTACTCAACTCTTTAATTAGTTTTTACTAGATTTAAGACTAATAAAAGGGATCATTGTCCAATGATGTAGATGATGGTAAATTTCAATATCACATCATACACCAATGTACAACTCCAACTAGACACCAAAAATGGTTTAGGTTTTGTTTTTTACCTAGGTGAATTTGGTGAAATGGACACCACTTTGTCCTTGGCAATTAGGCAAACAAGGTAATTTATTTTGTACACTGATATCAACAGATGGAAAATTTTGTAGATAATATATAGGCATTTCCCTATTAAAATAATATCGTAGACTATTCTCAAAAAAATCTTTGGATTACTTTTTTCATAAGATAAATTTCATAGCTCCACTTTATGGTAAGAGGGGAGACTAGTTTATTATGGTGTACATGGTTTTTATACATCAATTTAACAATATCAAGCTTTGGTTTTTGTTTATAATTTTTAAATTTTCAACACCCTTTTATCCATATTTTTAATAGCCTTTGTGTTAATTTATATTTGAATATTAAAAAGGGGATTGGTTTATATAGATAAATTTATGAATATGAAGCCTCATTTCTTCTTTGCAAATTCATATTTCTTAATACCATTATATTTAGATTGTGAAAAACATTATTATTAATCACTAGTAAAATGTTTAAAAAGGAGATAGTTTTTATACATTAATTTATCTATATCATAACTTTGTGTTTGTTTTTAGATTCATATTCTTTAACACCATTACATCTAAAACTAGTCTAATACTTAAAAGGGGATTCATTTTTATACATCAATTTATCCATATCATGCCTTTGTTTTTGTGTGTGAATTAATGTTGATTAAAACTATTCCATCTAGAATTTTATAATATCTATGTTAATCACTATTCAAATGCCAAAAAAATTCTGTAATAGCGCTTCAAATATATGTCAAAGATTATTTGTTCTTTACAGAACATATACAATCAATTCTTCATCATGTTACCAAGGATTAAATGTTGTGGCTTCATGGAGAGAGCATACATAACATAATAGTTTTGAATTGGAAGGTGTTTAGGTTATTTGGTCCCAATATTGATTGTGATCATTCTATGTTTAGAGTGGTCAATGTGGATAATGAGGTGGGGAGTTTGCCTGTAGTTTACACGACTGGAATTAGAGGTTTGACTTTTTTCCTCGTGTGCATTATTTTATTTATGATCTTGGTTGGGGAAAAGATCTTAGTATATTCAAAGTTGTTGATTATTTTAAAATGACTCCTTTCCTTCACCTTATATTTATCCTCAGTAGATCAAGTCTTGTATGTAATTTCAAAGATGCATAAACCTTATCTTCTCATGCACCTTGACTCTATAATAGATAAAATATTCATAGTTTTTATACCATATTAGGTTTAGTTAAATCTCATCAAGAGTTTTTATTTAAATAAATACAATCATGTTAGCTTTCATAAGATTATTTAGGACACTCTCCATAGGATCACCAAGATTACTATATTTGAATTTCCTAAAAAAAATCTTCGACTTGCCTCTAGGTAAAATGATTATATTTTTACTGTGATACTTAGAATGATTACAAAATTGATTGGTTTGAACAAGATTAGATACTAAAACTCAATATCTAACCACATCCTTATTCTAATTAAAAATCTTTGCATTTTATGATATGTTATTATGGTAACTTTGATCATTATTTGAAAATATTTCACCAACCCCTTTGTTGATGAGGATTTTCACATTTTGAATACCATTTTTAGTAATATCAAAAATAGTGTTAATAGAATTCAACTAGAATTAAAAATCTAATTCTTGATTTAAGTTGGTAATAAAGATAGTGGTTGGGTATTTTTTAATGATTTTTCATGGAAATATGGTTCCAAGACTCTACCATTTTTTAAGAATTATGACAAGCTTTATCCATTTATTTTTTTATAATTATATATATCAAAAATTGTGATTTTGTGTTCCACATTATAGGAGAAATGTTTTAAAAATTTAATGTAATTTGAACAAATATTCAACAATTATACATGTACGTTGGGATAATGCACTTTTATTACTAATATATTAACGATGGCCATTTTCAGATGTCTACATTTAAAATTCATGTGTTTGACAAGCTTATCCCTGGTAATTACATGGTTTATTATACATATAACATGAATTAATCATTCTAATATGAGAATTGATCCATACACAAGTCGAATAATAAAATGTTTCAAGATTATATATAATAAAGAGTTATTTCTCGTATTTTTCTCAACTCTTAAAGTATTTTTGACCAAATTTAAGACTAATAAAATGGATTGTTCCCCAATGATGTCATTTATGGTAAAATTGAAATGTCACATCACCTACCAAGGTACAAATCCCACTAGATAAAAAAATGGTTTAGGCTTTGCTTGGGTCCCATGCAAATTTGGTGAAATTGACACCCCTCGGTTCTTTGCACTTAGTCAAACAAAGACAATTTTCCCTAAACTGATATCAATAGATGGAAAAAATTATCTAAAAGTTAAATTCCTTCCCCCCCTCAAAAAAATATCTATGTTTATTCTTGGAATATTATTTGGATTACTTTCTCTTAAGATCTAATTCATGTCTCCACTTTAAGATATGTGGGATACTAGTTTATTGTGGTGTACTTGGTTTTTATACATAAATTAAACAATATCAGTCCTTATTTTTTGTTTGTAAATTTATATTTATTAACACTTTTTTATCCATATTTTGTAATATCTTTGTTGTAAATTCTACTCAAATGCTAAAAAAGGGGTTGGGTTTTATAGATCAATTTTTCAATATCATGCCCCAATTTTTGTATATGGATTCATATTTGTTAATACCATTCCATCTGAATCATTTAATATGTTTATGCTAATCACTAGTCAAATGCTTTAAAAATATTTAGTTATTATATATCAATTTATCTATACTAAGCATTAGTTTTTATTTGTGGTTTCATATTTATTTACACGATTTTATCTCAAGCTAGTCAAAATCTTTAAAGGGGATCAAGTTTTATACATCAGATTATCAATATCACACCTTATTTTTTATTTGTGAATTCATGTTGGTGAACACCATTATATAAATAATTTTATAATCTTTGTGTAAATTTCTAGTCAAGTGCTAAAAAAAAAATTCCACCATAGCCCTCTAAAGACAAGTCAAATATTAATCAACATTTGCATAGAAGACATAATGAATGTTTTAGAATATTATGAAGGGTAAAATCCCATGGATTCATAAAGACAACATGCATCACATCACAATTTTTAATAAGAGGGTGATCAGCTGACTCAATCCTAGGATTGGTTGTGGTGAATTTATGTTTATAGTGGTCAATGTGGCCAAAAAGCAAGTTATAGTGATGGGGAATCCTGATGTAGTATACACAATTGGAATTAGTGGTTTTTTCTTTATCTTGATATGAATTTTTATATTTATGATCATACTTGGGGAAAGCATCTTGGTATATTGAATTTTTTTGATTATTTTAAGATGACTCTGCTCCTTCACCTTCTATTTATCCTTAGTCGATCAAGTCCTATATGTAATTTTGAAGATGCATACACCTATGGTTTCATAAACCTTGACTATATGATAGCCATAATATTAATATGACTCTCATTAAGAGGTTTGGTTTCAATAAATACAACCATGTTGGTAGCTTTAATATTCTTTAGGAAACTATCCACAGGTTGACCAATATTACTATATTTGTATTTTCTAGATTTTATCTTTGACTTGTCTCTAGTTAGAATGATTATAGCTATACTATAATACTTAGGAGGATTATATAATTCAATGGATTGAACATGCTTGTAATCTAAAACTCCATCTCCAACCACATTCTTATTCTTATAAAATAACTTTGTCTTTTTTGATGGGGTATTGTAGTGACTTTGACTGTTCTTATAAAATATTTTAACTCCCCCATTTTTAATGATGGATTTCATAATTTAAATATTATTATAAAAAAAATTATCAAAAGTATTCACACATTATAACTATAACTTAAAATCTAACTCCTAATTTAGGTTGGCAATATAGATAATGGCTAGCTATTTTTTAGGGATTGTACATGGGAATATGCTAGAAAGATTATGCCCCATTTATAAGAATAATGAAAACATTTTTCCATTTATTTCTATAGAATTCTATAAAGAAGTCATGGTGATCTTAGCTTCCATATTATAGGATAACTTTTTTTTCTTTTTTTTAATAATGCAATTTGAACCAATACTCAACAATTACACATATGGGTTGGGATAATGCAATTTTGTGACTAAGATGTTAATGATGACCATTAATAGATGACTAAATCTAGAATTAATGTGCTATACAACCTTATCCATAGTAATTAAAAGGTTTATTGAAATTAAAATATGATTTATTCATGATAATATGAGAGGTGAGCCATACAAAAGTGGAATAAAAAAAAGTGTCAAGAGTATATGTAACAAAGAGTTATTTATTATATTTTGCTCAATTCTTAATGTTTTTTGACCAAATTTAAGACTAACCAACTTGATCATTTCCAAAAAATGTAGATGATGTTGAAATTGTAATGTCACATCATCTACCAAGGTACAAATCCCACTAGATACCAAAAATGGTTTAGGATTTTTTTGTGTCCCAAAAATAATTGGTGAAATGGACAACTATTAGTACTTGGCACTTAGTCAAACAAGATCAATTTTTTGCTGAACTTATATCAGCTTCTGGAAAAATTAGTACAAAAATGTAGACGTTTCCCCATTCAAAAAATATCTAAGACTATTTATAGGATACCATGTTTTTTTTATAAATTTATATTTCTCAACACCATTATGTCCAACTTTTTTAATATATTTGTGTTAATATATATTCCATTGTTAAAAGAGTGGATGGTTTTTATAGATCAATTTATAAATATCATGCCTTTATTTTGATTTTTGGATTCATATTTCTTAATACAATTATATATGGATTGTGTAATATATTTATGTTAATCACTAGTCAAATGCTTAAATGTCAGTTAGTTTTTATACAACATTTTATCTATATTAAGCCTTAGTTTTTATTTGTGGATTCAAATTCCTTAACACCATTCTATCTAAAACTAGTTAAATGCTCGAAATGGGATTTTTTTTAATACATAAGTTTACCAATATCATGCCTTAGTTTTCATTTGTAAATTCATGAACTGGTTAACATTGTTTTATCTTAAATTTTATAATCTCTATGTTAATTGCTATTCAAATGCCAAAAAACATTTTCCACTATATCCCTCCAAAAAGAGGTCAAATAATAATCACTATTTAAACATAAGATATAATGAATATTTAAGCATGTTTCCAAGGATAAAATCCAGTTGATTCATGATGAGAGTGTACATCAAATCATAGATTTGAATAGTATGGTGTTCAAGTTACTTGGACCTGATATTGATTGTGGTAAGTTCATGTTTATAATGGTTAATGTGGCCAATCAGTTAGTCACAGTGATATGGAAACTACATGTAGATTACATGATTAGAATTAGAGTTTTAAAAGTTATTAATTCTTGGAAAATGCCTCCTGTCCTTCACCTTCTACTTTTCCTTAGTTGATCAAGTTTTGTATGTAATTCTAAATATGCATATACCTTATGGTATAATCAACCTTGAACCTATGA
>JARHVA010007040.1:165000-195000 GCA_037957365.1 Torreya grandis
AATCATATGGCCATATGCATAGTTAAAATAGAGGAAATGAATCACAATATACTAATCCATATGTAAAATTTATTTAGAAACTATATTGAATATGTTTTTGGATAAGGGATAAGAATAATCAAATTTTATATGCTAACTATAGCTAAAAATTGCTAACATGTATCAATAAATGATCGCTCTATTACAATGTTGAAGTAATATATATCAGAGAGATACACTATAATTACTATGCTATAGGTGATGTTATATAGTTTTAGTTGTATCTCTATATAGTGGTGGCAATATATACATGATAATTAAATTATCTAAACTAAAAGATAAATGATAAGTGTTCATAGATGTAGCAATATATAGTCATAGTTATAGCGATATGTAATGGTAGTCATATGCATACATTAATTTATTATGGGATATAAATTCTCCTAGAAGTGTTTATATAGATAACACATAAATTTCTATGCAACACAATATATGATAACTGCATATAAAATGACTATATGAGGTAAGTAAGTATAATGTGTATTAAATCATTGTGTCCAATAATCATTATTAAAAATAGAAAGAACAATTGTCAGAAATATTTATATTACTCATGATCTGAGATGATACTCATTATTAATATGGCCATGAGTTAGACCTTGACATTAAATGATCATTAAATCATTGTGTTTATACGGTATCCTCCATTATTATATGCTCATAAATCATTGTGCCTATTGAAAGTTTATAATAACTTCATATTACCAATTTTTGATAACTGCATATAGTAACTATTTATAATATCATTTTATTTAATGTTCTAATTATTTATAGTATTGTTCTTGAATGATTTATAATACCATCTTATTTAAAGTTTGTGATAACTGCATATCAAATGAGGTGATAACGATAATGATTGGCATTATAAATTTATATAACGATTCTTTGACTTATATTTATTTATACAGATATCAATTAATAGGTTATATAGATTTAAACTGAATTTGGAGAACTTTAACTATGAGTATGATTCCATATCGCATAAATGAGCATAACATTCAAAGATCTCATATATTGGTGGAATCTAAGATAATGATATCTTTCATATCCGAATTGAGTACGTTGTGTGTATTTACATTTGTACCTTTAGCACTATTTAGCATTAGATATAAAGTTGATCCTTAGTTCATTTTTGATACCTAGACGAATTAGGATATGTGGTATCTAGGAGTTGTACATTGAATCTCTCTTTTGTGTTCCGAATATAGATATATATGTATATATGTAATGTTGAATATTCTATCATATTTCCTTTTTTTTAATTCTATTATTTTATTTCTTTTATTTATTTTGTTTTTAAAACAACCAACCTTCTTTTTTCCTATTTTAAAACTTTCTTTTTACGTTGCAAGATTTTTTTTTCTAATTATATATTTTACCACATATATATTTTTCTTATTTTTTTTCACTTTCTTCATTTTTATTCCATACAACCTCTATGTAGATATTTAGACACTAATTATGACAAAATCGGTTAAATTTATTTTAAAGGTAAAGAATGACTAACATAAATCAATTATATTCTTCTTTTATATAACTTAAAAACCATTTAACTTTTCTTGATGAAATAACACAAGATTAATTCCTCGTAATCATTTGACTGAGCTAGCATACAACTCATATGCATATATAATTATCTAAATTTAGACAATATAAAAAATGCATGAATGCTAACTAATTAATTATACATTTAACATGTACTAACTAATTGTGGTGTGTGCAGTGTTTCATCTGATTTCTCTATCATCCTCAAATATCTCCATTTATGTCACTCTTTCCGACGGCTCTCCCATTCCGTCATGATTTGGGGGATGAGTATCTCCTACATCCAACTCACAACAAGCAGATAGTTAAACCATAATATCTAGATATAAATATTAATAACATTGATATAACAAATTGACATGATCATAATGTAAGAGTATACACTACAACTAACTCATAGCAATGAAATAATGAAACTAAAGCAAAATACCACTACCCCACAACAATATATGACTGACAGTCCAGTTAGTAATGATCAATCAAATTATCAATTATGAAAAATCCACGAATAATCATATGAGTTTGCTTGATGAGAAAAATCAGGATGTAACTTTGACACTTAGTCAAACGAGGTCAATTTTTCAGTACACTAATATCAGCAGATGGAAAAAATAGTCTGAAATATCTAAAAGTTTTCCCGTTCAAAAATTATCTAACACTATTCTCAAATATGCTCTGGATTACTTTTTCATAAGATATAGTTCATAGCCCTACTTTATGGTAACGGGGAAGACTAGTTTATTGTAGTGTACTTGGTTTCTATACATCAATTTTACAATATCATGTTTTGGTGAGGTTTTTATTAATTAATTTATCAATATCATATCTCAATTTTTATTTGCGGATTCATATTTCTTAATATCATTATATCCAGATTCTGTAATATATTTATATCAATTACTAATCGAATACTTTAAAAAAATTATTTTATACATCAATTTATCTATATTATATCTTACTTTTTATTTTTGAATTCATATTTCTTAGCACCATTCTATGTAAAACTATTCGAATTTTTTAAAGGGGATTAGTTTTTTTATACATCAATTTATCAATGTCATTCTTTCATTTTTATTTGGGAATTCATATTGGTTAACACCGTTCTATCCAGAACATTAAAACATCTGTGTTAATCGCTAGTCAAATGCCAAAAAACATTTTCCACCATAGCTCTCCAAAGATATGTCAAATATTAATCGCTATTTACACAGCAGATACAATGAATATTTTCGCACGTTGCCAAGGATAAAATCCCGTAAGCTCTGCATCATAGTTTTGAATTCAAAGAAATCTAACATCCCCTTACAGTCTCAATCATATCTGCAGATAGATTTCAGGCAGTGTTGTGGATCGTGGCCTTGCGGAATTAATCCCATCGTGTAGAGGACTTGTTGAAGCCCTGCAGAAGATATATATCGATACTCATTCCGATCAAAAACTGTAAATGCTTCCAATTAATCCTTCGACTCATTTTCTTGTATTGAAGATGGATTGATATAAATGAACAAATTCTTCAAATTGGAGATGGCTACAGTCGTCCAAATGGCCACTCTTCCCGAGTTTTGGAAAGACGGGTACCGGTACTGTTGATCATGCATTTCAGATCATAAAAAATCTATATTCCGAGCTTATTAACGAAGCCGCAGATTTCATCCACGCTCGTTATTCCATCTGCATTTTCGTCCACCATTGCATATACATCAAGATTTTAAAAAAGGTCGGTAGTAAACGCGCCAGTCGGGACTGTTTGCTTCGTTTACACCTTCATAGCTTTGACATTTCTCTTTTTTTGCGCACGTTATGTTTTTTTAAAACTTAAAAAATAAATGCCAGCGTGGAGCTTGTGATGATGTGGAGGAATCGGTTTCCATGTGCAAGCTTGACGAAGGCAAACGACGTAAAAAGAATACCGTTGAAGTCAACAAAAATGTTGGAAAAAGCTGCTGACGCCAGAACACCAGGGCTGAAATATTAACCCCATTTTATTTGAGCAACCTAAGTATAATCATAGCCCAAATAATCTTTACCTTGATGGATTTTACTTGGGCACCCTAAGTATAATCGTATTCCAAATATTCTTACATTAAAATAATATTACCTCTTTCTAATAGGTAATAGAATTTTCTCACTACAAGATATATTGATTCAATTTGTCTTGTTCATGTGTCGAAATTGCAAGTTATCATACCATAGATTTGCTAGTGTCATTAGCCAATTTTTTTTTTTAAAAGAAAAGATGAAGGAAAAATCGGAACAGTTATATATTCATTTCTAGGTTCAAATTAATGTGTGTTGTGTTGAAAAAATTATATTGCTTGTTACAAAGAAGTGAGATTATTATTAAAGTAAGATTATTTGTGTTACAATTATATTTAAAATGTTTTAATAAGTTTCAGTTAATATTTGAGTTTTGTGTGTGTTTCAATAATATCATTTTGTGATATTGAATATTTGAAAAATTTAATGTATCTTTCTGTATATTAAAATTTTTGGATATATAATATTTCATCTTAATTTTAATTTAAATTATAAAATTAATATTAAATTTCTTTCCATACACATGTTTTTGAAAAAAATTATTCTATAAATTATTAACTATCACATTCATAATTTTATTTAAGAAAAAAAATATATATATATTATATACACCCTTATCTCTACTAATTCAAAACAATGTATACCTAATAAAAAAATTGTGCTAGTGATATAAAGAAAGTGTGCTAGTGATATAATCCCTTGGTACACCACATAACTCCACTATAATTAAGTATTGTTAGAAATAAGAAAAATATGTTAACACTAAAAAAAAACCACCTATTAATACATATAGGTTCACATTGGAGACTTTGGAGAAGAGGAGGATAGGTTCATCTTAATGTTAAATGATATATGAATATATATTTACACGTGTGCCTGAGGGCTAGTCTTTAAGTCCACTATTTGGGCATTATTATTATCAAAGTTATTGTAAAATTTTACAGGCACAATCGACTGGTTTTTGTGGGGATATTGATGGATTTTAATTTATGCCAAGCCCATTCATAAAGAGAATTATATGAGGTGTAGGTTTTGTAATTATATAGTGGGCATCGCAAAGTATTTGTGTTTTATTTGGGCTTTTAAAATTGAAAATAAATATATTTTTTAAAATTAAATGACAATTTTGTAACTCTTAAAAATTAGAGAAAATAATAAAATGAAAAACAAAATTTAACTAAAAATAAATAGAAATCAAGGTATAAAAAATATATCAATTTTATAGATAACATCACTTTAAATTATGTTATAAAGTTAGATATAAATTTAGTAATAGTATTAATACTATCAAATTTAATTCTACTATCAGTGTTGATTAATTTAATAAGTTTATATATAAACTTAAAAATATGATTAACTTAAAACCCCCGATAGTTAATATCAAATAATAAACTAACTTAACATTAAAGATGTATATTAACATAAAATATATATAAAATAAAAATAAGAAATTTAGTATTAATCGAAAGATATATGAAACAAAATTGCCCCACTCCCCCTCGTCCCTCCACAAATTTGAGTGATCTTCTTTTTTTTGGCTTAAACTTTTTCCACTTAAACATGTCCTTTTAAGATTGAAAATTAGTTTGGCCCATTATATCAATTAATCTTTTTATAAATGTGTATATATTATAATTTTACGAAAATTTTCAATATAATTTAATAATTAATTATTTTAATATTAAATTAAGATAAAATATTTTTCTTAACAATTAATAAAAATGATATATTTAAACTTAAATAAATTAATCGTATCAATATAAAATTTAAATATTTTTTTTAATAATTAAAAATAATAATATATGTAAACTTTAAAATTTCAGAATATTTTATGCTTTTCAGAATGATGAAAAATACTAAGATTAAGTTAAAAAAAAATATTTTGATTTTCTAATTCAACAAAAATGTTATATTTAAACTTATATATAAATTTATTTTTAATTCAAATCAAATATTTGTATTTTAATAAAATAAAAAAAGAAAATAATAATTTTAAATAAATTTAAAAATACATATTTCGAATTTTAAAATTATCTTAAATTTTATAAATACAAATAATTGGAGACTTCAAATATAAAATCATAAAAAGACCACTCCCTTTTACAATTTTCAGTGCTCACATTCAGTAGAGAAGCTAATGCATAAAATTATTATCAATTTAATTATTTAAAGTTTTCAAGAAGAACTACGAACCACAATTTCAAAATTTTCAGTGAAGGATCGGAATGGCATCTGATTACGACAGTGAATAATCCGCATTTAAATTAATTCATTTGTCAAATATCACCTTATCATATTATCAATCATATAATTTTAATTCTTTTCTAATATACGAACTAAACAATTAATTCGTATATACACCCACGCAATTATAACACTTATAACAATCACTCGATCTTAATTACTCTTATCTCATTTTTAAACAGGTTCCACTCTATATTTCAGTACCACCAGCACCTATAATTAAGAAGAAGCTAAATCATTAAAATCAATTTTTGTTGTGATGATATAATAAAACTCTGTCACCCATTGGCTTTTATAAAAATTCCAAAAAAAAAAAATTCTCATAACATTATTTTGATTACACGGATTTGAAGAAGCAGCCAGATTGTTATATGTATGTTCAGGCTACGATCTCTCTCATACCATCATGCGATTTCCATGCCTTCTTTCCGTAGTCATTTATTTTTCGGGGGGTGTGAAACAGAGTCACGCGGTTTCCGTGTCCTAGACATTTTGCCAAAGTCATGCCTCTTCGCTGAATAATCCAATTTTTTTTGCACACTTGTTGACTGATTACAATACGAAAAGAATATTGATGACATCTCAAAGTTATTAGTTTCAGGATGTTGATAAAATTCAACAACCTATATGCTGTTATTATAATTTGTGAGGAGAGTATAATACGACCACATTGGAAATTTATACCGAAAGAATATTACCTTTAGCATATAAAATTAGGATTTGTAAATGTTTTGGTATGATTTTTATGTGTAAATTTATATGTAGGTTATAAAATAACGTGTTTGTTCAGTTAGTTGGCCTGTTTAGTTACAATTTGCATAAAAATTTATTGTATAATTTTATGTTTTCCATTAAAAATATTAATTTTAATTATACTAATTTCAACTGAGTATTGTATTTATTATTTCAGGGAATGTTACGATCTAGGAACTCTTGTGCATGCATTGTTTCTTTATTAATTGGTTTTGATAATTTTGGGATTCGGTTTTTTTTTTTTTTGGAAGTTCAATTTATGTGAAGTCATTATTTCTAGTGAATTAGTTTTATATTATTTATAGTTTTTAAATGTTTATTTTAATAGTTTTTAAATGCTTATTTTTATTTATGAATTTATGGATTTCAATAGAAAAATATATTTTTTTATTGATGTTTAGAGGTCAATTGTAACTGTTATTGATGCTAATGATATCAATTATAATTGTTGATGGTGTTTGTAAGATTATTGAAAATGGAAAAAGAAACGGTGTATGTACCCATGAAAAAGTAAATATTTCACAAATAAAAATCTATCCTTCACAAATACACAAATGTTAGTCTTCATACTCAAGCAATGTCATTGTCTAGTATATAAAATCACAATATCGATGAGAAATAGCACTCTGTAAAGCATGAAAAAGACAAAGACATGTGTAATAGTATAATATAATCCATAAACACATATATAAATATATATGTTGACAAACTTATCAAAATGCCCCAAGTATGAGCATATTCCCAATGTAGAAAGGATTCCTATGGGTGTAAGTAATGTAACATATTTGTATGTTCATGTATCATATGGAACATGATTTTTATACATCCTACTCATGTATATTGTGAAAATTATTTGAGTATAAAATGAATATGTAACTCGTTATGCATATGATTAATAACATCAACTAGCTAGACGTTCCAACAAACAAGTCATCCATAATTACTAATTTGTGTTTTATTTGAGTAATTTTATTTTCACATGCTATAGGTGAGGAGTAACATGACATTATCTACATCAAATAAGGATTCACAAGATTTAAAATATCTAGTATTGTCAATATAATCAATATGATCAGGAGAGCATTGCATAGTTGTAGTAGTGACAATAAATTATGGATTTGATTTTATGTCAGGATAATGCATTGGTGTTATTTATCGAATAGAATCATAAGGATATTATGTCCAAGGCATTCTATATGATAAAATATCCCAATATTTTTCTCACACTTAAGGATATTCCTTAGCTATGACCTAAAAATCTAAAGCTTTTTGCCCCTATCATGAAATGGCTTACCTGCATTTTTTGTCTTGTCAAGGACTATCAGGGATCAACCAACATATGGGTTATCATGAAAGATGTTTGGGTAATATGTCAACATTATTTATGGTGATGCTTCAAACTTAATGCCCAAATGCCACATAATAAATAGTTGTTGAGGTGTTCACATAACATGTACCAAGGTGTTTGGGCTATCACATATTGTAGTCACATTACTGACATGCCTTCTCCTATTGAAGGCCTACTTAGCAACTATAGTTAGGGAGGAAATTGAGGAAGTATACCATATGTATTAGATGTGTTATGAATACCATGTTCCATGGATACTTTTAAATATTGAGACCAACATTATTGATATCTATTTATATCAAATCTATATTGTATTTTATTCTAGAATTGAAAACATGCATTATTAGTATGGGACAGGGTATTATGACTGCTATGAAATGGTTTTTTCACATTTTAGGGAAGACCAATTAGGAATATGAAGATGAAAATATGTTTGGTGCATTGAAGCAAAATACGTGTTGACCAGGAAGAAATATCTTTGGGGGATTATACCTAGTGAAATGAAGAATCCTAATGATCGATACACTTTTATGTGATTTGTGTAACAGGTATGCCTTATGGTATATCCATATGCAACAAGATAGTTCAAACATATATTTTTTTCATCAATTCCAAAACAAAGGGTCTTGATCAAGTTGTCCAAGCCATCCTCTTTTAGAAACAAACATCTTAAAACATGGTAGCTATTTTGTGAAAAGAGGAGACATTGTACACATTCCCATGAGTGGAAGAAAGGACTACGATAAAGGACACAAATGCTAATGTGCTCTGAAACCATATATTTGATATGGGATTTTCAAGGAGATGGACATGGAGAAACCATTTAGATTTAAAATTGAGTCAAAACATTTGAGAATAATGAAAATATTTTGTTGACAACCCCACTTGAATAAATTCTTCTATCTATCACCTCTATGGTTTCATTTACATTAACAGCATTCCATGCCCAATTAACAATGACATAATTAGATGCATAATCCATGGACAAAACTAGAGCCTTTCTTGTACTCATTATCTCCAATAATACTTTGATATGTCTATGATATATCATTGGCTGACCATTAAAGTATCAATAGTACAATCCCTTAGAACAAAAAATCCTCTTAGAACCCACATATTTTGATGCCTAATGTTTTTTATGATATCCACCTCATTTAATAAATATGCCTCTTCATCAGCAGAGTGGTTTTTGATTCTCTTGAGAAAAACTATCAGACCTTTTAAGAGTATTCTCCCAATACCACATAAAATGTTATTTTGTTATCTTGGGTCACCCATTAGTATACACATTGCACAATATTGTGTAGGTTGTGAAAAATAACTAAGACACTTGTTAGGTGTTAATTATACATGGATGTAGTAGATGACACTTACCAATAGCATAGGGTCGTATTATTGAAGTAAACAAATTAAAAATAATTTATTTTTAAATGTTTAATATAATTAAATTATGTATTATATTGGAATGATTAACATTATATTAAATAAAAAAATCATACAGGGTTACAAAATAATGTAGCTAGATAAATCATGGCTCAAACTCCATGCTTGAGGATAAAATCAGCAAAAGCACCAAAAAATAGTTGGTCAAAGTATGATGAAAGAAAATACAAATAACCAACCATTATAATATTAAGCATATATCACCGTCATAGGAAGGCTGAAGTGGAGGGTCATCATTGGGAATCACTGACCAAGTAGGTGATTCCACATCAATAATCTCTAATCATTCCAGCCATCTAAAGGGTCATCATGAATAATGATAGACGAATCATCAGTGGGATTTGAAAGAACCATAATGCTCATTGGGGACTATTGGAAGGACTAGCATCATTCTTTCCATGATAACTCTAACCACTCCTTAGGGGAAGGAGAGATAAAAAGTGGCCCTTGATTCAGGATTAGATTATATTTATATACCTCTTGGGAGGTGGTGGGAATGGGCCATGAGGTAGGTCATCTAGCATAACTCTCTTCATAGTATAAGGGGTACTCCTCCAGCAGTTGATGAGTTCCTGCAAGTGACAAAGTTCCAACACCACCTTATCAACTTGTGATTAAATCTAAAATTAAATTGTTGAAATAATAACCACCTTTTCATTAACAAAAAATTAAATTCCATAAGCCCCATGATTAAAAATAACATTATTTGTGGCTTTCCTAAGCTGAAATAGGATGATAACATGAAAGAAATACCATAGAAAGGTAATAGAGGTTGTCTAGTTAGAAAAATCCTTAAAAAGTGTTTTATGCCAAGAGAAAGGCTTAGGATGATAAGATTATAATAACAAATGAATCCATCATAAAATAGACTACACTTTAAGATAAAAATAAAATACCTGTTTAAAATATTTTAGTTACTTGCAAGCTAGACAAAAGGGTTGGGGAATGTGTAGGTGGAGAAGCCTCTCACTATGGGGGAGCCCTTGGTAAATTAGACACCACAATAATTAAGTCGTATTTAGATTTAGGCCAAGATGCCACACATGATCCAAACAGGCAATCCAAGTCCTAGGAGATGACTGAAGGATCTATCACCTATTGATCTTATCAAGATCTAAAGATACCAGACTTATCAATAGATAAATAAGCCTAGGAGAGTAGCTTATAAAGTTTGTATCATAGTTCCACCTCTAGTCTTTCCACTAGGTCCTAGGAGGTTGCAAGGGAAGCTTATGTATCATGATGCTATGGAGTATGTATTGAAAGTGAAGTATGGAAGGTAAGTGTACATCATATAATTGAAACATTATTTTTAAATTAGGATAGGGGATCCAATCTCTAGAGATAGAAAAATTGTGGATAGTTTTAATCCCTTTGCATAATAATCATAGAGATTTAATAATAGGTAATTCAGCCAGGGGAATGAAAAAATTAGTGAAAATAAGAAACCATCAAAATTTATGGTCATTAAAATATAACAATGTTTGTAAACTATCACCTACCCATATCACATAGGGTTTGACTTCTTTTAAATCCTTTAATATACATTTGAATACAAAGGATCCATTAATGTTAAGAGGCATAATTGTGATGAGGATAAATTGAAATATAATATTCTACCAGTTGGTTTTACCATAGGGATAACCGAAAGAGATAAAATGTCAAAGAAGAATTTTTTAGACTCATATCCATCAATAGACTAAATAACTAAATTAGCGCATGAGGTGATACTTTAACAATAATTATCAATGAATCCCATGCCACATTTATCATGATGGAGGCAACAAATGTTCTAGGACACCCAACAAAATCCATCAGGATTATTTGAATTAGCCCAGAGGAAATCTATGAGAATCTTGGCTAGACTACTATACAAGGATTTGGAGGGGCACAATTAAGAGGAATAATAAACATGTGTGGTAGCTAATATCTTGGTGAAAATCTAAAAATTTCTTACTAGAGATAGGGTATTGGTGATCTAATACACTATCATCCTTTCAATATTGTTAAGGACATATTGCCAAAGCTCGGCCATCAAATTTAAAAAATATGTCAAGATGTATAGGAAGTTAAATTATCCCCCTTGATAAATCCAATGCCAATTAAAATTTCTAAGCCTCTCAATCATAAGAATCATACTTTGATGAAAACATAGGGTTTTCCTTCATTGAAAATTGGAGGTGAAATCTAGATAAAATATATCTAAGCATTACGTAACATCATTAAAAGTGGCATCTTCCTCTTCAAGGTAGAGAAAGGTGACTTTTACAAAGTGTCCATTGATGAAAATTGAGGTGAAGTCAGAAAATAATGCCACAAGTGAGCCTTTGATAATATTTAGAAGCTGAGAGGTAACCCATGGCTTTAGTGGTTAAAACATAAAGCCCTAGAGTAAGTCGACAATGTTGGTGAATAGATTAATGGAAATTAGTCACCTTGGTTTGATGCCCATTGTTATTGAGGTAGGCCAAGGCATCATGAGGTAAATTTCATACTGCATAAATTAAATAAGGGACAAAGATGATAGCCTTTAGCATGGAAAGAATAAAATGCCACTTTATGTTATCATAAACCTTTTCAAATTCCAATCCAATAAAAATAGTTCTTTGAAGAGAGGAGTGAGTTTAATCCATGCCATACTATATGAAAATAAGAATATCTAATATATTTCACCCTCTAATAAATCTAGTTTACTTAGGTCTAATAATGGAAGGTAAGATGAGCCAAAGATGATTAGTGAGGGATTTGACAAGAATCTTATAAGAGACATTGAGCAGCGTTATCATCCTTCAACTTGTAAAAATCTCCTATTTTATGGCTTTGGGAATGAATTTGATACTTTATTGATTGATCATGGGTCCAAGAGAATGCTTCTATAAGGCTTCATTATAGATGTGCATCAAGTCAAGACTAATATATTCCCATGCAAATTTGTAAAATTCACAAAGGAAGCCATCAAGGTTAGGGGATTTATCATTGTTCATACAAATAAAATCATATGTAATCTCATGAAAGGTGATTGAGTCATTACAAATCCATTGGTCAATAATCTTGAGCTTACAGTGCACCACATTGAAGTAGTTCTAAAGATCTTGGGACCTTTAACTATGAATAACTAAGTTTGTAAAACTATCTTGTAATGGTCAAAAAAGCCAATGAGATATCTGACTGGGAGGTAAGCTATTATTGAGCTACTTGAATGGATTTAATTTTCCCATGATATTATTTATCTTTCAACACTTTGGTTAAATCCATGGACCCTTTGTCACCAATTTTGAGCTAGTGCAGTAAAACATGGAGTTAGTTGTCTCTAGATACATGACTATTCACCACATTGATGTGGTGTTTGAGAGAGGTATCTAGCCTCTACAACTAAATGTTGGAAGGATCAATTTCAATAGAGTTAGATGCCCAGTTTAACTCATTGAGCATGGCCTCTTATGAGGGCTTGTGAATTAATGTGATATGTTGACCATGGTGATGTTGGAAGGAGGTAGTGCATAAAATTGCCTCATTCCACCAATAAATCTAGTTTGATGCATATAGGGGATGCGGGTCTAGGTTATAGACCTAGTGTATGAGTTATATGGTGCCAGTGTGGCTCAACATAGAATTATTTAGAATAAACTAATTACCTATAATATTGTACTACCAAGAGTTCCATTCCACTTTCCAAGAAATGGTTGAGTGGTCTAAATAAATAATTCTCAAGTGGACGTTGATATGATATCCATCAATTTTAAAAAATGAAAAATAATTTAGTCTAGCTATTTGGGAATGCAGTGATACCCATATTAGTAGTTGGACCATGTAAACCAAGACATGGGATTAATGTCTATTTCTAAAGGAGAGGGTCTTTCATCCCCCATTTATTTTTTAAATAATTCTAAGACTTGTATTCACCAACACATCAATCCATAGGTAGGTCCCCAAACTTATATTTGTGATGTTTGATCATATTGAAGTCACTACACATAAGCCATGTGGAAGAAAATAGCTTGTCTACCAAATACTACCAAATAAATGAGTTATTAAGGTCATCCTTAGGATCATACATGTCAAGAATACCAAATATATGGGCATAAATATCAAGAATAATAACATATAATGCCTAATGTGAAGGGTTCTTCCCCATGACGATGATGCCTAGGGATACCTTAAGAGTAAATAAAATGCGATAATCATTGCATCCCACCACATACAAGGTGGTGATCTAGGTGGCATCAGGCCAAATGCTTCTTAAGGATATCTAAAGTAGAAAGCTAGATACTTTAACTTCCTATTGATAGATAATATCTTAAATATCAATTTGTCGATAAGAATATCAAAAAGAGTATTTATGGGTACAATTTGTAAGACCCCTAACATTTTATGATAATACATTCATAGGAGAGGGTCATCCATTTGAAGTTCTCCTTACCCATCTTAAAAATATTCTAATGCTTCTAAGTTGTATGTGGATGAGGGCATGAAATTCCTCCAACCCCACTAAAGTGTTATTTGACATCATGTTCTTCCCTAGGATACTCTATTTCCTCATGAGATTGGTTACGAGACCATTGAGAGAATTATCCACTAGTTTAGAGATCTTTAGCCATAGGCATTTTGAGATTTTAGGAGGTTAGAAAAACACTTTATCGGTTGGTATGAATTAGGGTGATAGGGGAAAATAGAGAAGTCACTTGAGAGGGCACAATAATTATATTAGAATCATCTTGAGGTGGTAGTTGGGGTGTGAATTTTGGCTTAGGTCCCAAAAACTATTTGGGGGCTACCATGGTCCAACCATTACCTTCATCTATCAATTTATGCTTCTTAGTCTGAGGACATGGCTGAGGAGGCTTGGGATGGCCCATACAAGGACAATCCTTGATACCATGGTCTAAATCCTAAAACGTTAAGCATGTATTAGGAAGGTTGAAATAAACAAAATTTTCTAACCATAAGGTCTCCCCAACTTGGATTTGGATGAACTCCTTCATCTTTTTAGAGAGGTCAACATCCACATAGACTCATTTGTTACTATGAGAGGATAACTACCTATCTAGTTCAATCATAAACACATACCTTATGGAACCAATAATTTGGTGTACAAAATACCAAATGAGAACTGGCAAACTAGGAGGCTCAACATAGATATGGACACAAAGGTGGCATTGTTAGAAACTTTAAAATCATTGGTCTAGGCAAATAAAATCATAAGCTAGTTGTGAATGAACCAAACATTGGACTTCTCAATAATCAACTATGTCTTAGAGGTATCCATAAAGGTAAATAATAAAAACCTTTGTTAGGGTTTCAAATTTCATAGACATGAACTCCTAGTGGATCTTAATGGTCATGAATATAGTTATGGAGTTAATCTTCTAAGGGGATACAACCAACAAAATAAGTAGTGATAGAGCAATTTTCATACCACCTAAAACATTGTTATACATCAACAATAGGAATACTTACCTCTATAGTTGAAGGGGTTTGAGAAATTACCTTGTTCTAGACTTTTAGAACAAACTTTACAACTCACTTAGGCACCATTGTCTCTTACTATTACATCAATAGATGTAGTAGATTATGGACAATACATAAATATAGGGCGTACCTTTCCAATATATAGCATTTTGAGCATAACTAATGCACTACATCCATAAGAAGTCATATGGGTCTAGTAGTATGAGCAATATGGGCAAAGGACACAAGTAGGAAAATACAAACCATGAAACCCTAGTAGAGAGATTTTTCCTTTCTCCTTTCTAGACAATCAATGCGTAGTTTTTTAATCCTTATATATATATTATATAAAATACTATATATATAATAAAATATATAATATTCCTATACATTATATAGTTTATGTTTAACATTATAAAAAAAATTAATATATATTATGTAATATTTATATAATAACTAATATTTAATATATTAAAATATTATATGTGTGTGTAATAAGGATTTCATAAATCAAGAGAGTGTAAATAAATAGTTAACCCTTGCTCAAAACCCATGACTACTAACTTGACATTGCTTATCACCATGATTTCCTATCTCACCTTAAAATATGTGACTACTTTCATTCTCTATGAGAATGTATTTGGATGTCAAAATAAGTTAAGTTAAATTAATTATGGGGATAACCTAATGGAAATATGAATCACCATACAATGATTTACTAAGGACAAAATATATAGGTAGATGAATAGGTCCTAGATAAATATATGGGTAAATGGATGGAGATGTATGGTACCGAATGATCTCTCCAATTTTAAGGTTGGATACCAACTTTTGGAAAAAGGAAGGTGAACCTTATGTCTTTTTACTAAGAATCATAATTCTCCCCCACAAAATAAGTTAATACCCAAATAACACATCATAAACATATTTATAGACTCTTTTTTGGTTCTTGATATCCTACTACTAGGAATGTTGTTATTACTAATTTTTCTTGTTAATTTAAATTCCTTTAACTATTGGGCCCCAAATTAATTAAATTTCAATATTATCATTACATCCCCCACATGAATCCTACACTCCATTAAATCTTCATTATCTACATCTTAAAATCATATTCCCATGTCAAAAATCTAAACTCAAAAAATTGATGCAAATTAATTTTTTAGACAAGATATCATAATACACACACATCTCACCTTTATCCTATCAGCTTCTAAATCTCTATCTATATGTTGGATTGTTTGGAGGATTATGAAAAAATATGCAAACAAGGAGAACTTATAAGTGATTTACATGATGATGATGAGGGGTAATGATAGGAAATTTCATGGGATATTTTACCCCAAAGGGTCCATATTATAAACATCTTACATGGTGGCAGCATCTTTGACTACAAAATCTACACAACACATTACAGTCTTATACAAATTAAAATATATATATTATAATAGTGAATTTAAAATTAATTTTTTTATTCTAGTATTCACTCATCATTCAATACACACTATGCATACACCATGCAAACATTACTCTTTTGCTTTATTTAATTCTTGAGCCAAAAAATGGGTGTTATTGAATTTATTTCCAAATACTTTTCAAATTTCATACCATGTGGTTGCATAAAGAGTGAATAATTATTGATACAATGTGAATTTCATGGTAGAGGATTCATTGATTGAGATAATAGGTGAATGATTGGTGATCGGTCCTAGGTGGTAGTGATGGTTAGTGAGTTAAATTATTAAGTATTACTAGTTGTCCACATTATAGAATTAAAATGGGAAGACTAAAATGGGTTGTATACTCTTTAAATTAATATAAATAACTTCATTCCAACATCCATTGCACCCTCTGGGTGACTGCAAGTATTAAACTATCATAATATGTGACACAATAGGTAATATATCATGAAATTTATTATATTGATGTATAGGACATCGCTGAATCAATAATAGAGAGAAATAAATTGATTACCTTTGATTTATATTTGGATTTTTATCTTTTTCATATTTTTAAAAGTTTTTTGAATTCCAAGATTAAATGTTTTAGGCTAAATTGGGTATTAATTTCAAATACATGTAATTGTAACCATTGTGTTTCCATGGATAAACTTCAATCATTGATGTATCAAATATGGGATTGCCTATATATTATATACATGGTCAGCTAAACTGAATGTCAAATTTAGTAGTGTTTTGAGACACTAAGAACAAAATATAAACATTTTTATGCTCTACCATAAGTGGTAATGCAATGCCTCCTTGATGTTTTTAATGATGTTTTCCATAAAATTATTTTACTTTGTTTATTGTACTATGTTCTAGGGATTTAACCCATGCATAATAATAATATATCAACAAGAAATATATTTTGTCATTCTCACATAGATATATATAACTATAAGCATACATATACGGAAAATTATCATGTAGAAAAAAGCTTTATACGTAATAAACCCATGATAAAAAAAACATCATTATTATAACATAATCTAAATCATATTATAATGTTACACAAAGTCTCAAATATATATAACCATAATATAATGATATATTATATATGAAAATGAAATCAATTTAATGTGTGTATTTAACATTTCAACACCTTTGTTAAACATATGATTACATAGTTTTATTTACAAGTGTGCCATTTATACACACTCACTTTTAATGTCTACATAGTAGATGAATATGAATGTAAAACCTATTAATCTGAGTGATCATGTAATGTTTATTAAAAGTTTTCTATAAATGTTTCACCAATGATTTAGTATCACTTCAATAGATTTATTAGATAATTGTATGAAATTAATTCGTATAACCATTCATTTATCTACATGTTGCATATTTCCTCACACCACTTTCTAATATTTTAGAGTGTAATTAAATTGTGAATAAATCATATTCCATTAACCATCAATACTGAATACTGAAACGCTTACAAAATTATCATTATTAGTCTTGATGAAAGTCGAGTTAACCATTTATTTTTACACAATCAACCTATGCAACATTGTATCCATATAGTGTTTGTGAAAAACACCATGCATCGCATAAATTACATATAGTTTCCGTTAAAATTAATAAAAAATATGATACATTTAAAATAAATATATCACTTATTGAAAACATTTATTAATGGAAAATGCATTCTTTATTCACTATCTTTCAACAAATATGCCCTTATATCTTCTACAACAACATAACTTATTGGAACTCATTACTTTGTTTAATGAATATAAACCATTTTCATTTGTGTCCATATTATCCTCATATTTTATTTATTTAAACACTTTTATTAAAAAAAAAGTTTTACACATAAATGTACTTAAATCAAGGATGTTTAAGATTATTTACCAGAAAAAATACATTTTCACTATTGCAATTTATCTTTTAAGAATTATTGTGTGAAATAGACTCTGAAAAACAACATTTGAATGCTAATAAATTAACTAATTTAATGAGTAGATACCATATATTCATTTTATTGATAGATATCACAAAACTAAATTTCCATTTGATTATAAGTTATACACATATGTGATTTAGTTTGAACATATAGAGACTAATAAACATATGACAATCAATGTCTCTAATGTAAATTAGATAAAAAAAATTACTTATAAATTCATATTTTTTATTTCACTAGGATTGCTACAATATAAAATCACATAATCATATGTTTCATGTAGATACATTGAGATCATATTCACCATTTCCTAATGATACTTATATTGATTGGACATGAATCTACTGACTACTTCCACTTTTTATGAAACTTTTAATGCTCCTCCAATTTTATACGAGCCTTATAAGAAATGTTGGATTAATTATTCCACCTTTTTGGCCATTGTACGTGTGGTGAAAACTTTAAGGATAATATAAGTCCCTATTCATCTACACATCATGGTATTTTCATAGTATTTTGATCACAATAATTATTTGAATGGATCTTCCTTTCGTTGACTAGCTTACGGTGATCTTATTAAAAGAAGCTTGAAACATGTTAACCCTTATAATATATGATCACTTTGATTATATATAAATAGAAAGTCCAAACCAAAGTATCACTAAATATTGTTGATTGATGCAGTGCTAGAATAAACAATATGTTCTTGTTTTATGTCATCCTATTTGCTTTCTTATCCTTTGTAAAATGCCTAGGCTCTTAATTGACAATCTTGTTAGCAAGAGTAAGAGGTGATTTCATACTTTAAATATTGGAAAAAATGGTTAAAATAACATGTAATTACAATTTCACCACTTATTATTGTTATGATATCTTTTGAACAAAGTGTGTTTTTGTCTCAAAAAATTAATAATTTATAATTTTAGTCTTCAAATGAGACCTTGACCTCAATATGATTAATATTATTATTTTAAGCATTCCTTTCAGCAAAAAAAGTTGCATCACCTAGACCATGCCATAATTAATATTAAAATAAGGCCCATCTAATAGGAACTCTTGTCATCATTTATATTTACAGAGAGAGAGAGAGAGAGAGAGAGAGAGAGAGAGAGAGAGAGAGAGAGAGAGAGAGAGAGAGAGAGAGAGAGAGAGAGAGAGAGAGAGAGAGAGAGAGTCTCTGTGTGTGTGTGGATGTATGTAAACATGTGCACACACACACACACACTGAAAAAATAAAAAAAATTAAAATTAAAAATTAAAAAATTAAAAATTAAAATAAAAAATAAAAAATTGAAAATTTAAAATTTAAAATTAAAAATTAAAAATTAAAAATTAAAAATTAAAAATTAAAAATTAAAAATTAGAAACTAAAAATTAAAAATTAAAAATTAAAAATTAAAAATTAAAAATTAAAAATTAAAAATTAAAAATTAAAAAATAAAAATTACAAATTAAAAATTTAAATTTAAAAATTAAAATTTAAAATTTAAAATTTAAAATTTAAAATTTAAAATTAAAAAATTTAAAATTAAAATTAAAAAATTAAAAATTAAAAATTAAAAATTAAAAATTAAAAATTAAAAAATCTTGTTTAAAAAGGGTACACTTATATAAGCGCAATGTAGGTTTTGACTTGAACTTATCATATAAAAATAAATCATATGAACAAAATTTTGCCACCTTCTAAAAGTGGAAATTAAAATTATAAATCTTGAATTAAACTTATTATTAAATAAGAAGAGTATAAGTATAAAGGAAGGCAAAATATCATACCAGAAGGAGATGTTAGGAGAGAGAATTGATTCAAAGGGAGCCATGATGTCTGGTAGGGGAACTCACCCCTCTTATCAGCTAGTTATTATCCATTTTATTTTTATTTACCATGATAATTAACTCATGCTTATCTTATAATAAATACTTCTAATAGGATAGATGTATGATAATGGGGAACAAAAGTAGGTGGTTAAAGTGATTCCTTTTTTCCAAAAATAATAATAATTAAACTTGGAAAGACTTTTAGAGACAGTTCAAATACTAATTTAACAATAAAATAGGGATATGAATTGTGTAATTATGAATTTAGTTTCTAAATATATAATTTTTGACAATACCTATATGATAAAAGTGTGTGAAATTGATGCATTTATAACAATGGTTTGACATTTCTTGGTGAAAAGATAAGGAGACTACATGTGTATGGACACACATTTTTTACTAAACTATTGAATTATTATATTAAATTTAATATGTGGATAATGGAAATGTCGAAGATAAGGTATTTTTAATATTATTTTTTGGATATATATATTAAATAATTTTACAAGTCAATTGGATTGAAAATTGGAATTGCAAGTGTAAGAACACAACTTCTTGATCTTATATTCATGAATATAATATTTTTAAAGGAATTTCAATGATGCATTGATTGGTCAGGTAAAGGTTTTATACACTTTTGATTAATGAAAATTTTAAGCAAAATTTTAATTGCGTATACTAGCAACAATGCCTTTGATAATTATTATAGAATTATATTACATGAGATCACATACAAGTAGGATATGGTGAATGCATGGTTTCTCAACAATAATGTCAACATGAAGTTAGAGGAATTGGATGATAACCAAAGTAAATTTGCAGTCTAGGGCCCCACCTCTACCATTATTATCAGTGTCTTTAAGCTAGGGTTTAGAATTACTATGGCCTTTTTGAATTGAATATAATTTTTTTAACCATTTAATAAGTTAATGACATGTGGGTTAGTTTTTTTGGAATGATTATATAATCCAAAAAAATGATATCAAATGGAGATATCATCACTTCCAACTTAATTCTAAAAATCAACAATCTTAGAAGTTTACCAGATGGTAACTTCTATTTGATGTCATACATAGTGGATGTTGTAACTGTGATGGTTCATTCATCATTTCAAGAACCCTATAAACCATTTTCATATTAAAACTAAAACATGGCATGTAATGAATTCAACATTCCCCATGTGCACAAGTTTAAGAAGGCCATGAATAATTTGAGGAAAACCTTTTACCCTATGGTTTAACAAGCACTTTATGAAAAATAATTCTCAGATTATTTGATAAAATAAAGAAGTCTATTAAAAAATGGGTGACTAATAATTGTACGCAAAGTGTAAAGTAATCAAAATAGAAGGTATTATATCACACCCTTTATACCTAACAATGATTTTTCCTAATAATGTTGTTGAGAAGGAAATTGTTGTTCAATTAGATGATAGTGTTTACATCAAGTTAAGGAATGAAAAGTAGGTATTCATCCATCTAACCCCTCTCAATATTGATAGGATGTAATAAATAAGATAGTATTATTTCCAATGGGTTAGGAATATTAAGACACACTATGGGTTCAAATCGACACCCAAAAACACTAGGATCCAAGATACAATGTTAAGAGGCACACAAGAAAATATGATAGAAAATTCAAGATCAATTATGACACTAGGCTTATGACCATGACAACATATTTTTGAATGTTGAAAATGATTCTAAATTGGCCATAATGATGTGTAGGGTAAAATTGTATTTGATTATGGTGTAAAGGTTCTAGTGTGATCCTCAAACTTCCCCTACACAGTTTTTTTCCCCTCTCCACATAACATACTTGAATATAAAATTCATGCATATCTAAGTGTAGTAGTTATTATATTTTTTATTTTACATTTACCTTTACTGAACATTTCATAGTATGTAACTCTTCCTTAATTCTAATCTCAAGTACATATTACTCCTTAATTCTCACCACCAATAGAATTATCCAAGCTTAGTGGATAGATAGCTTCACCATCAATCATTATTACAATATTGACTAATCTTCACACTTCATAACCACCTACACTTTTCATTCCTTTATTTTCCACTCCACGTCATATTAATCTAGGATCCATTATTACCACAATAATAATTACATATAAAAGGAATCCTGATACCCCACCTATTTATCCTCAAAAGGTAGAAGTGAAGGAAGAACCAATAGAAGTCCATAAAGATAGGTAGGATAAAATAAATGGAATGCAAAGAGTAGACCCTATCATGATCTCTCATAGGGAATAATAACAGTGAAAAATGACCAATGAATTTGACTAGGTATCTGAGATGGAAGATAAAGAGTCTTGGTCAATTAGTGAGATAATAGAATCATATGCAAAGAATGAGTGGCTATCTAAGTAGAGTGCACAATCAGGGGAGATATATTTGATAGAAGGATCTAAAAAGATCAACAAAAGGGATGATATATTGGTAGCTAGTGAACTATTATGATATAGAGAGGGAGATAAAATGGGAGAGATAGAGTCAAAACTACAACCTACTATATAGGGACCATCCCAAACTACATATATATCTCTCCACCTTTGATCAAAATAATGTCAACTATAGTACCTAGTACTCTAGTTATTCCTCTTTTTTTAATAAATCCTCTGATTCCACATTCTTTAGAAACATTGTCAATTTATGCAATAAAAATTGGTATAACACACTTTTTGCAAACTTCGTTTTCTATAAGCCAAATAATGGAGCCCCAAGATACTCATGCATTGAAATTTGTTTTGACCATAATGCAACCTACTATTTGGGATCTTATGGCCACTACTACGATGTATTTTAGGGTCATATATACTTTTTCTATTAAATATTTTCAAAAACATTTAAGCACCATAGTCACCTATCCATTTCCTAGCAGGACCAATCCTATCTCCTAAGTTAAGAAAATGGGTACATTTTAAAAAATTGGTGTCTAACTCTAATTTTTCTACACAAATCACTCCTCCTAGGCCATCTAAGGGAATAAAAAATCTTATTTGTCAAGACACATATAGTTTCTATGTACAAAGTAGAGGGGAAAGCCAAATAAGTCATATATACACTATTTATTATTTTACTAAAGAAAGGACATACAACCAAAATTCTATGCTACCTATAGGTCCATTATCTTCAAATTTTTAAGGAGATCAACCATCCTAACAAGCCCAACAATCATGACTATCTTAGCAATCACTGTTTGGAAAGCAAATAAAATAAATAGAGATATAAATTACACTTAATATTGCTTCATGGATCTAGAAACTACAATGAGAAAAATAAAATAGAAGACATAAAATGGTAATAATTGAGAATCATATAGTTAAATTTCATTTTGATAGACAAATAAGTACTTTGAGAAAACTCAAGAGGAAAATTGTGATGGTTGAAGGTAAATAGATAGATATAGATTAGAGAGAAGAAATATTATTTAGAATTAAGAGAAGGAAGATGAATCTTTAGACCCAAATATTATATGACAAGACCCTTACAAATTTTTTTATTTGATAGTAAGCGTAATCAAGTAAATGTTTAGAAGTTTTAATTGAGTTGTACATAGGCATCCATAGGTAAGTGGCATCAAGGCCCTCTAATAGATAGTGGATAATTTAAGGGGATAACTAAGAAGCTGATTGATATAATTAGTTCAATAAGGTCCACAAAACCCACCTCCCAACCTAAATGGGGATAAATTTTTCAACTATTTAAAAAAATAAAAGATATTGATGTAAAATTAAATTTTATAAGGCATGCAACAAGAAATTAGGATTATACTAATCTAAATTTAATAACAACATTTTGGTTTTATTAGGCACAAAAATTATAATGTTATAAATAGGGGTAATGTTCTTGAATAGAATCAAGGGATGTAGGATCTTATCCAATAATTTGCAAAAATGGAATGGAAAGTTATCCCTATCTTGAAATACTTAAGAGTTATAAAAGTAGGAATAACATAGGGGTAATTTGTGTGCAGACCCATTTCTAAGAATCTTATGCAAGTAACATTAGACAAATTTAAAGCAAATATTAAGGGGACTATTTATAGAAATAGTGATGATGTGTATTAACTAATCAACTTTATAATATAAAATTATAGGGATTGAGTCAATACACACTAAGGTTAGAATTATATTAGATGTACACAAGAAATTGATGGATAAGCTTACTTAGTAATTCAAAAGAGATATGCTTAGTTTTGATACCATTGAAGTGGAATTGTACGAAAGTCATGCACTTTGTCTTTAGATGGAAGCAAATTTTTAAGCAACTATTGTATCAATGTTTATCCCAACCCCACCTTAGAGTACTTAGTTTCTAAAGTACACATGGGTGCATACTCTGCCTAGGATAGCTTATGTTACCCTTCCAAAACTTACTTCAGACTCATCTCTAGTTCCATCCACATCAGCTTCTACATCAACTTTATCATAGTGTATATTATTCTTGTAGTTTCATATAAACACCATAGACATATGTACTTGCATGGTCTAGTTGACATGGAATTGTTAGTTACAAATTAATTTAACATGTATATCTTATATTTTTAGATGTAATATATATTATGAGAAATAAATTGTGTACATGCATGCTTTGCATGAATTTAACATACAATGATATTTTTAGAGTTTGTTTTATAGATGAGGTCTTCCCCATCACATTAATTTTTATACTTGAATCCTCATATTCTAATTAGAGGAAAAATTTGAGTGCTAAAGATTAATAATAAATTATGAATAAGTTTTGAAATTTTAATCTTGATGTGAAAATCTTAATTATTATCTGACTTGTGGATTGTGTAAGAAGTTATATCATTTTGGTTTAGAATTCCTTGGCTATGTATGATTTACCTCTTTCATATTCAGTTTTTAATATTCATCTATAGCTAATTTGAATAAATTTTACATACAAATCATAATCCCCCCATGTAGATGTGTTATTGCAGTCTAATAAAAGCAACAACCTTTGATTTTATGCATTTTAGAGTGATAGAATTTTATTTTCTTTGAATCATAACTATTTTTTATTTTTAGTTTTCTAAAACATATTATAATAGACATTGGTTTTCTAATTTCTTGTCCTACTAAATTTCAAGTATTGGTCTTCAAATGTTACATCTTGTGTGGTTTGTGTGTCTCTTTTGGATCCTTCATTTCCCTCTTTTATAAGTTTCTTTTGGAAGTCCAACCCACCTAAATTATAACCATCATCCTTACACCCATTAAAATTAAATATAGATTCACCCACCTCCAATAAATCTATGGTAAGCAATCTCCCTCACTCACCATTATTCCACCAATAGGTTGTTTACAAAATGCAATAACCTACAACTCATGCCTTAGAGATAATAATTTTAATCGATACTAAAATGTTATAGGATACACATTCAAAGCTCATGTGCTGAGTATAAAACCCACATCGACACACTCCATAGAGATCCTTTGTAGGATACAAGGTAGAAAAAAGTAATTATAGCTTCTAGAGAGAATTTTTAAGTCCTATTTTATTCTTTTATCTCTACTCTTTTTGGGAAGCGAATATTTCCCTATGGATTTCTCATTTTATCCAATTCATGAAAGTTTTTTTTGTACATGGTTACCTCATTAGGCTATATATTTTAGAACCATTCCTTTTACCACCTAAGCTATGCTTGTGGGGGGTCATTAATGTAGGATATTATTTTTCTTTTGTTTAGTTATTTAAATTATTCCTGCACACATGTATTATTCTTAAACTTGAGGATTTATATTTCTTAATTTTACTTCATCGTATAGAGTTATACTTCACCACCATTATTAGTTAGTGTGACTTACTATTTTTTGGCTATTCTAGGCTTGGAAGTTACATTCTTTTCTTATGTATTTTCTCATTTTTCATGGAGGATGTACATATTCACTCTCCTATTTGTACATCTCAATTTATAATCTATTCATGGAGTATATTGGATGATTTATTATAATATTATGCAATATTTCTTTTTAATGATTTTATTTAATTTCAATAACCTTTAGTGTTTGCTTATCTTGTGAATCAGTTAATTTTATTGATCCAATGATTTTGGCAAACACCCTGATAGACCATGAAAGAGACTTTGGCCAATGATAGTGATATTGATAGTGGTAATAATGATCATGATAAAGATTATGTTAGAGAGTCATTATCATGATATATATGGATCAATAAATTCACCCTCTTATTTTTGTATATAGGTGATAATACCACCTCTCCTAATTTTGAAACAAATATTTATAATGCCCCCTCTCCTATATCCCTTGATGTGATAATTCCCTCTATACTAATTTTTTAGCACAATAATGTCCCCTCTTTATTTAAATTTTTTTTTTGGGTATTTAGTTAGACATTGAGGTTTCAATATATGTCTTAGGTAAGATAAATACAGTCAAAATTAGATATAGGAATTCAAGATCTAGATATGGCTCAGGTATTAAATAAGGTAACACATATTAAAGTAAGTAGGGAATACTCAGGTAGGTAAGGTAATAAGTATATGTTGGTAGGGATTACTTGAGTAAGTTTAAATTAGTCATGCAATATTCAGGTATAAGACATAAGTATGGCAAAATCGAAATCAAGATATGGATTGGTTTTTTAGGTAGGGTATTATCAAGATAAGGATATAGATTAGGTATTCAATTGTGTATGGAATAATCAAGTAGGAAAATGAGGTACGTAATACTCAATGAAATAGATATATTACATATATAACATTATTTGGAACTTTTTTATCATTATATCTATCAGAAAGTAATCTTCCCTTGCCAAATATAGAAAATAAATAGGTATATAATATATGAGTAGGTACGGAATGAATATATGAAAGTGTTGAATTAGGAAGAAAGATTCCCTTTACATATAATAATATATTCTAGAAAGGTAAGAAGGTAGGAAATTAATGAATCTATATATCATGAATCATGGTTCCTTTACCCTATCGGGTAGGGCATAGCTAATTAGGTAGATTAATAAAAAAATATATCTATCTATAATTAAGTTTCCTTTGATAGTTATTCCTTAATCCACAAGAAATGTAAAGCTAGATATTAGGAAAGAAATAATCCCTTCAATTCTATACCTTACTACATTTCTATCTATCAAGAAGGAAAGCTTCCCTTGATATTTTATTAGATATATGAAAGATATATATTAGGAACACTATCTTCCATTAGCTTACACCTTGGTATAGATTAAGTTCATTTGAAAATATTACCTAATCTATCATGTATGTTAGGATTGAGGTCAAAATAGGTCCTTTAAAATGGTGCCACCGATATATCTATGCCGGGGTCATTCTTATGTTATCCTTTGATCTATTATATTCAGGAGCACAACATACGTAGATTGTGATAGGCCCCTAATTTTATAATGTCACCACCTAAAATGGTGTTAACATTATTACCTAGACCATAAATACAATACTAGATTAACAATTCAATTGTTCATTGAGAGTTGGACATACTAATCAAGATAGGTCAATGCATATGTGTATGCTACATTCCATCAAATTACATAAATTATACATTTGTGTTAGTATAAGACACGTATCTATCTAATATAATCCATACCTGAGCCATTATCTATATATATATGGATCGCTATCTCTATCTTGACAAGTGACATCCATAGTTGATCTTAGAGATTAATAACATAATATAGTTGATTTTTATAGATTAATATGTGTAGAAAAAGTTAGTTATAGCTTCTAGCGAGGATTTTTAAGTCCTATTTTATTCTTTTATCTCTTGTACTCTTTTTGGGAAGGGAATATTTCCCTATGGATTTCTCATTTTATCCAATTCATGAAACGTTTTTTTGTACATGCGTACCTCATCAAGCTATATATTTTAGAACCATTCCTTTTACCACCTAAGCTATGCTTGGGGGTCATTAATGTATGATATTAGTTTTATTTTGTTTAGTTATTTAAATTATTCCTGCACACATGTATTATTCTTAAACTTGAGGATTTATATTGCTTAAGTTTACTTCATTGTATAGAGTTATACATCACCACCATTATTAGTTAGTGTGACTTACTATTTTTTGGCTATTCTAGGCTTGGAAGTTACATTCTTTTCTTATGTATTTTCTCATTTTTCATGGAGGAGGTACATATTCACTCTCCTATTTGTACATCTCAATTTATAATCTATTCATGGAGTATATTGGATGATTTATTATAATATTATGCAATATTTATTTTTTATTATTTTATTTAATTTCAATAACCTTATGTGTTTGCTTATCTTGTGAATTAGTTAATTTTATTGATCTAGTGATTTTGGCAAACACCCTGATAGACCATTCAAGAGACTTTGGCCGATGATAGTGATACTGATAGTGGTAATCATGATCATGATAGAGATTATGTTAGAGAGTCATTATCACGATATATATATATATATATATATATATATATATATATATATATATATATATATATATATATATATATATCAATAAATTCACCCTCTTATTTGTGTATATAGGTGATAATACCACCTCTCCTAATTTTCAAACAAATATTTATAATGCCCCCTCTCCTATATCCCTTGATGTGGTAATTCCCTCTATACTAATTTTTTAGCACAATAATGTCCCCTCTTTATTTAATATTTTTTTTGGGTATTCAGTTAGACATTGAGGTTTCAATATATGTCTTAGGTAAGATAAATACAATCAAAATTAGATATAGGCATTCAAGATCTAGATATGGCTCAAGTATTAAATAAGGTAGCACATATTAAAGTAAGTAAGAAATACTAAGATAGGTAAGGTAATAAGTATATGTGGGTAGGGATTACTTGAGTAAGTTTAAATTAGTCATGCAATATTCAGGTATAAGACATAAGTATGGCAAAATCAAAATCAAGATATGGATTGGTTTTTTAGGTAGGGTATTATCAAGATAATGATATGGATTAGGTATTCAATTGAGTAGGGAATAATCAAGTAGGAAAGTTAGGTATGTAATACTCAATGAAATAGATATATTACATACATAACATTATTTAGAACTTTTTTATCATTATATCTATCAGAAACTAGTCTTCCCTTGCCAAATATATAAGATAAATAGGTATAGTATATATTAGTAGGTAGGGAATGAATATATGAAAGTGTTGGATCAGGAAGAAAGATTCCCTTTACATATAATAATATATTCTAGAAAGGTAAGAAGGTAGGAAATTAATGAATGTATATATCATGAATCATGGTTTCTTTACCCTATCGGGTAGGGCATACCTAATTAGGTAGATTAATAACAAATATATCTATCTATAATTAAGTTTCCTTTTATAGTTATTCCTTAATCCACACGAAATGTAAAGCTAGATATTAGGAAAGAAATAATCCCTTGAAATCTATACCTTACTACATTTTTATCTATCAAGAAGGAAAGCTTCCCTTGATATTTTATTGGATGAATGAAAGATATATATTAGGAACACTAGCTTCCCTTACCTTACACCTTGGTATAGATTAAGTACATTTGAAAATATTACCTAATCTATCAAGTATGTTAGGATTGAGATCGAAATAGGTTGTTTAAAATGGTGTCACCGATATATTTATGCCGGGGTCATTTTTATGTTATCCTTTGATTTATTATATTCAAGACCATAACATACACAGAGTGTGATAGGGCCCTAATTTTATAATATCACCACCTAAAATGGTGTTAACATTATTACCTAGACCATAAATACAATACTAGAATAACAATTCAATTGTTCATTGAGAGTTGGACATATTAATCAAGATAGGTCAATGCATATGTGTATGCTACATTCCATCAAATTACATAAATTATACATTTGTGTTAGTATAAGACATGTATCTATCTAATCTAATCCATACCTAAGCCATTATCTATATATATGGATC
>JARHVA010007040.1:197500-202500 GCA_037957365.1 Torreya grandis
AAGTGAATGGAGATAGAAATCCCTACTAAAATATGGACTAATCAAAACTACATATAGATTAATGGTAGTTTTCATGTCTTGGACAAATCTCTAGGATTTTGTCATCCACTCTATCTTAGTATCTTTCTTTTGCATAGTGTTTAATGGATTGATAATCTTTGTGAATCTAGAAATGAATTGTTTGACAAATTTTATCCTAGGAAATAAGGACTTCAGTTCCTTCTTGTTATTGGTACGTACCAACTTAGATATGGATTAAACCTAATCCATCTCAATGGATATATCATCTTTGGTGATGATATGGCATAATATCTTCTCTTTGTTTACCCCAAATATTCTTTCGTTTGGATTAAGTGACAGTCCATACCTTTTGCATCTATAAAACACATTTTTTAGATGGTATATAGGGTCATCTCTATTTTTGGAGAATATATTAGGTCATCCATCTATATGATTATGCACTTGCCATCAAACTCATGGAAAGCAAATTACATGGATCTCTGAAAGGTTTCTCTTGCGTTAATTAGGTCAAAAGGCATCCTCTTGTATGCAAATGTTCCCCACTTCGTTATGATAATAATATTCATCTAATCCTTTACGTTTACTAGTACTTGATTGTAATCATGGAATCCATCAAAATTAAATCATCTCTTATTGATGTGGCCTAAAACACAAAACACTCTTCCTCGCATACACAACCTATGAACTCATTCACAAAATCAAGATATATTCATTAATCTCCTCACAAATTCATATTCATTTCCATTAATAAATAATAATCCATTACATTTCCATAGGCCATGCCTTCAATGCATGCCTTCACACAAGCTCTACCTAACTTCTATTTCTCACATTAAAACTCAGCCTACTAGACAAGGAGGCTTATAAAGTCATACCACAATTCTTTTCACATTAATTCACCAATTTTATCCTATTCTAAATTTAACCAAAATATTACAATCATATATAGAAATTACATGGATAAAAATAACAAACAAATGGCCCCAAAATGGAACCACCCATTCACATGGGAGAGTCTTCATCAAAGGAAAAATGATCTCCCCAAGAAATACACATCACTTTATCCACATGGTATCATCATTTGACTAATACAAGGTTTAAATGGTCAAGTTGGTTCCATCCTTTCATGACTAGTCAAAATGTTAAATTAGATTCTAATTATGAATAGTGCAACTTGTCTCCCATTAATAAACTTCCAAAAGATGATTGATTTAATTTTTTAACATATTTTATTATACCCTCATGAAAATATTCACCCAAACCATATAATAAACCTATAAAAGTGTTCATAAATAATAGTGACAATTTAGAATTGTGCCAATTAGGAATAATCACAATCTAAAATAGTGTTGATGGTACAAATTAGGAATAATGTTAAATATTAATAAATATTGATATCAAGAATAGTGTCCTTGACACATCACCAAGGTGACTAGTGCCACCACATCATCAACAAGCCTCATCACCATTCTACATCATTATCTACCATGTCATGATGAATAGTGTAGCATTAATAGTAATTCCTCACCACATCATTCTCCTACTTATAAAAATAACTCATATCCCATAAGTTTCCTTGATTATATCTATGAAATTTATTCTTAAAAAAATACAACACTATTTTTTAGGTGATGAAAGATTTCTAAATCCCTTAGATGTTCTTGCATCAGACATTTGAGGTAATTAATGTGATCTATTGATCACATTGAGGGGTGAGTGGTAGAACCACCATTTCTATCATGAGGCAAAATGACCTTGGAAACCCCTTCCATAAACCATGTGAACCTAGAGAATGTTCATTTCTTTCTCCTCCTCTTTTAACATCTTTGTACTGACTCTAAAAAGATCCTCATAGGACCACAAACCATCTTCATCATAAAAAAATATATCCATATATCATTGGATCCACATATGGGTTAAATCCAACCATCATAAACACTAATGGGATAACACCCACCTGAAACTGATGTCCTTTTCCAAAATACCCTTTCATGCATATTCTCTATCCATGTGAGTTCAAACCCACTATTGTCCATCCACCTCCACTAAAATCCATAATGTATTTATTCTTCCATCATCCTACCACCTATATGATCCTCCACACCACATAACACATCCATTTGTAGCTCCTGTCTCATGGCTGAAACTATATCCTTTTCACTCTCATCATATACATGGTCATCAAGAAAAATAAAATTCCCCTCAACACTACCTCTTACATGTTCCAATGGAATGTTATCTAGATCCTCTTCCATGATTGCATGATCCACATGCTCTTCAATTTCATTATAGGATTCTAATGGATCATCAATAATAAATCTTATGGTTGTATTGTCACCTTCCATAACATTAACTTAAGCCCCTACACATGGTTGCTACATAGTTAAAAATTTCTCTTGTGCATTCACTTGTACAACCTCTTATTCTAATTCTTCCACCATGGAAACATGTAATAATATTTTTCCTCCTTATTGTTTCTCAATAAAAGCCTCATGGATTCAATCTTACTCTCTTTACAACCCCACATGGATGAAACATTCTTCCACATGTATCTCTTCTTGGATGCTCTCTTCCTCTACACTCTCCCCATGTGCACTAGCTTGCACATCCATCACTCCAAACTTAAACTCATTGCCATCATAACCCAAAAATTTAGAATTATCCCACTCTGGGAATACACAACATATTATCTATATAAAAATAATGGGTTTCTGAAATCAGGATCAACAATAATATTTTTTGTATCCTCCTTGTTGAGGAATCGATCTCCCACAAGATGATCGCATGATAGATCCTTGTTATACAACAATATTGTTTTCTTGATTATATTTATGCAACTCTCTATGGTTACACTCTTTAATGTTACATACATACATACATATATATATATATATATATATATATATATATATATATATATATATATATATATATATATATATATATATATATATATATATATATATATATATATAACTTATCCATTTTTTCTATTAGTGAGTCCATCATACCCCACATCAACTTTGCCTCTTTAGTATTCTCAAAGTCTTCATGTCTTTCAATTAGCAGGTCCAAAAATGTATCCCATGTCTTTATATTCTTCACCCACTCTTTATATAGTGGAATTACTCCATTCTTCTTCTCCATCTTCATATTAATACCTAAAAAATAAACATACACCATAATCCCTCACAAACTCAACTTAACACTATCCTCCTAAAGAATTAGGACTTGATCTGATACTAGTTGATGTGGCCTCAAACCACAACACATTCTTTCTCTCAAATTCAACTTATTAAATCATTCACACAATCAATATATCCTCATAAATTAATACTAATTTCCATTAATCAACAATAATACATTATATTTCCATAGCTTTCAATAAATCTTTACATTTTCATAGGCCATGCCTTCAATGCATGCCTTCACACAAGCTCCACCAAGATTCTATTTCTCAAATACAAAATTATACTGCACTATAAAGAGGCTTAAAATTGCATCCAAAAATCCTTTTTACATCAACTCACCAATTATATCTTAGCCTAACTCTAAGCAAAACATTACAATCATATATAGAAATTACACGAGGGAAATAACAAAAAAGGGGCCCACAATGGCAACACCCATTCACATGGGATATTCTCCATCAAAGGAAAAGTGGTCTCCCAAAGAAATCCATACTATATTATTTAAATTGTGTCATAATTTTCTTAATAAAAGGTTTACATGGTCAAGTTGGTCCCATCCTTTCATGACTACTCAAAAAGTTAAAGGAAATTCCAATTATGAATAGTGAAACTTGTCTCCCATCATCACAAACCTCCAAAAGATGATGGATTTCCTTTTTTACCATATTTTATTATTTCCTCATGAAATTTTTGAAACACACCATATAAGAAACCTATAAAAGTGTCCATCAAGAATAGTGACAATCTAGATTAGTGTCAATTATGAATAGTAGCAATCTAGAATAGTTCTAATGGTGAAAATGAGGAATAGTGTCAAATAGTAGTAGATAGTGACATCAATAATAGTTTCCTTGACAAATCACCAAGGTGACTAGTTCTTACACATCATAAATAAGAATCATCACCATCCTACATCATCATCTACCATGTCATCATGAATAGTGATTTTGAATAGTATAGCATAAATATTAATTCCCTACTACATTAGTGATTCACTTACCATTTGAATTAACTGATCCATTCAATGTGAGGAATAATTATCTTTCTCTGATGATCTATCTATATTCCTAAAATTGACACAAATTCTAATTTATATGTTGTTTTTCCTAATTTGTACCAAATTAGCTAACAAGTAGAGTACCTAATTTGGAAAAAAAATTGGGTTCTAGTAGCTTCTATACTTGAGTTTGAATTAGAGATTTTAAAATTGGGTTTACTAGCCTCTATGTTTACCTAAAATGTTTATATTTTGAATTCAATGGCATAGTGTGATTAATAACTCTAAGGTCTTAAATTTTCAATTCTTTATATATCTAGGCTATCATATCTTTGTATTATTCTAATAAGTCTTTTAACTTTAATTTATTAATTTGAGTGAAACTATGGCATAAATTCACCTACTAAGGGTGTTGGTTAGTGCCCAAATTTTCATTGGAAAAAGTTGATTTAATTTCTCTAAGGAAACCATGCTAAGAGGGATGTGGTTCTCCTTCAATTTCAAAGCACCATCTTATTTGATTTAATTAAAATGCATTGGTTTGATGTCCTTTTAATTTATTATTTAAGATTAGAAAGATCTATTTCTATTCATGAACTATATTGTTTGTTGGTCATCATTGAACACCTAGAATTTTATCATTTTATCTGACATGAAGGGGAAAGGAACTTGATCAAACAAAAATTCCTGCATCTTCAACTCTTGAAGTGGTGCAAGATTAATTGGTGAAGATGATATCAAATTGGATATTTGGTTGAACTCTCTCAGATTGGATTTGATGTTGAATCCTT
>JARHVA010007040.1:207500-247500 GCA_037957365.1 Torreya grandis
TTAAATTTACTCTATTAATAGATTGCAAGATGGATGTTATCAGAATTAGTAAGATTCAAGTATCTCTCTCTTATATTTAGGACAATTAGTTAGTGAAAATTGTGTCCCATGTAAACTAAATATTTGATTATTAATAGGCTAAATTATTAGATGAAATCATGTCCCAGAAAAAATTATGTTATTGTAATTATATTTTTGATGAATTAAATTTCCATAATTTAGTGTATGAATCATCTAATCAGGGGATTGTTTGAATGGGGCAATAAACTAACAAAAAGTAGGGCCCATATCACAAATAGTTTGTCATAATTGCAATTATGGGGATTGAGATTCCCTATTTGAGTTCTCAATTCAATCAATCAATAGATGTTTTAATGGGGCATTAAATATTTGCATTTAAAGCCTCAAGCAATACTAAATTTTTTGAATTGTAATTATGAGCCTCAATTTTACTTTATTGAATACCTAAATCAACCAATCAATAAATTACTTTAACGTGACACTCAAATTGTGAAAAGGAAACAAAAATTTGAAATAGTTTATTGCATATAGGCTTAAAAAGATCAATTTTACCTAATTGAATAGCTTAATTTACATATTAAGTGATTAGTTTAGTTTTTTAATTAATTATGTAAAATTAGGGTCTAAATCAAGTTAGGTTTTTTAATTAATTATGTAAAATTAGTTTACCTAAGCGAGTGAGATATTCAACCAATCATGTTTTATAATGAGCACTCAATTTGGAAAATATAAACATGAGTTACATTTGGTAATTAAATTTGGTTTTGTGGAACTTGAAGTGGCTGGTTTAAATTAGAAATCAATTAATATAAGCCATAGTGAAAATAACATTAGATTTTTAGAAATATGTTTACGATATTGATTTATTATAATAAAGTTACATACTCAACCATTAAATTGATTGACTTTATTGTAAACCATATTGGTGCAAAGTGAGTCTAAAGACACATTAGGTTTATATAGTTATATTTATGGGGCTTAATTTTCCCTAATTAATTGATCCATCCAAAAAAAATATTTATTAGATGAATGGAACACCTAGGTAGCTCAAATGTGGGCACAAATAAAATAATATTATTGCATTTAGGCTTACACATTTTTGTTCCCTATTTGAGTTACCTAATATTAATCAAGTCATTGGTAAATTTTTTTATTAAATTATGGAAAAGTGATTCTCAAATCACATTACATTTTTAAAATTACATTCACATGGATTGAGGAACCCTAATTGATTACCCAATTCAACCAATCATCTTATGTATTGCATCCGGATGTCATTAGGTTAAATCAATCCCATTTAAAATTAAATAAATTTAAATCTTAAGACTTTGGGGATAATTTTCCCCAAATCCATTACCCATTAAACTAATTATTCAACTATTTTTCTCAATTATGTTTATGAGAGTCCATTTCCCCTAATTAATACCCCAATCAATAAATTAAGTGATTGGATGAATAGGTTAATCAATTAAATAATACTGGGGGAAAACTCATTTTACATTGTCACATTATATTTGCAAGGCCCAATTTTCACTGATTGAGTGCCCTAATGAACTAATAACTTGATTGGTTCAATAAGGTTATCAATTGAAAAAATTGAACCCAATATCATTTAATTTGTTGAAGTTAAGTTTACACGAATTTAGTTTCCCTCATTGATATCCCCAATTTAAAAAATAGTGTTATTTAAATGAGAAAATAAATTAGGGAAAATCATGGCCAAAATCACCTTACATTGTTTTACTTATTTATATTAGGTTCAATTTTCCATTATTGAGTAACATTGTCATCTAATTGAGTGGTTGGTTGAATGTAGTACTCACTTCAGTCAAACTAGCACCCAAATTACATTACTTTATTATAATTATGTTTATAAGGCATGAATTTCCCTAATTTAGTTACTCATTAAACCAATTACTTGTTTCATTAAATGGGGAACTCAATAATGGAAATTAATCTTTAAATCAAAGTAGTTGAAATGAGAATTTTTAGGGCTTGATCTCCCCTTATTGGGTGCCCAAATAAATGATTCATGTGATTGGTTGAAACTATACAAAATTGAGGCCCATATAAAATTATATTTATGAGGTTGATTTTTTTATAATTTAATTTCCCTTTTAACCAATAGAATTATTTGTTTAATTTCTCACTCAATTAGAGAAATTTGTGGCCTAATTTAACTTAACCTTTTGTAATAAAGTTTGTGAGGATTAATTTTACCAAATTAATTGTCCCAATAAAGCATTAAATTTATTGGTTTAATATGTTAGTTAATTATGGAAAATAAGGGGGAAATGACATTGTTTTGTCATAATTACATTTATCCATTTAAAATTTCCATAATTAAGTACCTAATTAAACCAATCACATAATTTTATTAATGGGTAATTAAACTAGAGAAATTTGTACCTCAAATCACATCAATTTTATTTTCTTTTCTTTTTTATTCTTTTAACCTAAAAACACAAAATATGGATAAATATGCACCAATAAAATTATGTAAAATATGGGAATAAATATATTAATTTGAATTGAAATGATAATTAAATTTTGAATTATTTTAATTTAGAAATAAGAAATAAAAAGAGAGATAATATAATGTGATATTTATCTATATGTCGGTCATAGAAGATGTATTTATATTTTTTAAAGTATCTAAAACTGCTTCTTCAAATTTTCATAGCAGTCTTAAAAAAATAAAAATAAAATCAAGTTCATTTTGTACACTGCTAGTAAATTCTAATCATTTTGGTAACATACACTATATAAATTTTATAATAATTATATAATTAAATCCTAAGTAGCTTTTTCTTATGACTAGAAAGGGTTATTATGTGTGCATATACCATCAATATTAAGAAATGAAGTCAAATTTTAATTTTTTTATCTAACCCATTACTATATTTTCAAAGACAAGGTGTCATTTAAAAGGTGGTTACTATTTTATTTTGTATATAACCAAACATTACCTATTGAATGGATAATAATTTATAACATTATAATACTAATAATAGGGCTTGAACTCTAAATGTGTATCCCAGTGTGCACAAAAATATGAACAATCTAGAATATGATGCAATGTTTTGATCTTTTACATTTTACACCATGTAACTTTGACTTTGTGAAAATAGATTCTACTCTTTGGTTGATCCTTCAAATTTTTGAGATATTTATGCCTTTTTTGACAATGTTTCAAGTGATTACTAATGATCCTTCATATTTCTTACTGATTCTCAAGCTGATGGCCAAGTCATACAAAGTGAATATAAGATTAATAATTATTTGTATTTACATATTAAAATCAATTAATTACTATTATAAATATCCCATGAAAAGTATTTCACTTGACCTAATTTATTATTTCAATTTTTATAAATATTCCTTATGTTGGCCTCAAAAATACTAATAAAGGCAAAGTCTATTCATTAATTATCACCATATAGGTTTTTTTTATTAATGTTATATAGGTGAAAAATAATGATATTATATATAAATAAGACGTCTCTAGGGTTATGAGATGTTCTTATATGGGGATAAGCTATACATAATGTGTATCTATAAAACATATGTGGATAATAAAATATATGGGCATATGGAACTAGGGAAAATGTGGTCAAGAGTCAAATGCAGGTGCGTTGCCAAGGTATTATAAAGTATGTCAAACATGATATTTTTAAAGTGTATAATGACAAATTTAATACTTTATATATGCCTCCACCCTTTAATATCATATAAATTGCTAATTAAGAAGGACAAAAGAAGAAATTTGGTACTTATGATAATTGTTCTTGGTGTTGACATGTATGACTAAAATTTTTCATTTTCTCCATGTGAGACATGAAATAAACCATATATAGATCAATGACATCTCATAATAATAAATTTGAAATAATTTGAATCATTAAATCACTTAGAATTTCAGATCTAGCAAATGAATAAAAGTAATGATATGGGACCCAAATTTCCACATGTTTAATTTATTTGGAGAATATCATGATGATGTAGAAAAAAAGGATAAACTTCCATAATACATCAATTTTTATTCATAGCTCCATTTAAGCATGTCTTCATGTCAAAATGACCATTTCAAAAATTTAGGTGTAACCAAAAATCTACATGTCTAGTTATGGACATTTTCAATATTTTTAGAGATGATATGTGACCATCTAAGGGACTAAAATTGCAGTTTAATATTATTTTCATTATTTTTCTAATTTTAAAAATTGTATATTTATTAAAAAAATGTGAATTTTTTAGAGCTATGCATGCTTACATGTCAAACATAATAAAAATAAAATTAACTAAAAATAATAGTTTGAGTTTTATTATTTTTTATAGTTTGAAATTATAAATGTTAACTTTGATTTTGAGTTAAGTCTTAATTATGTATGGTTTTTAATTATTTAAATTATTCAATATGAATAAATAATTTTTATTGCTTAAACATATTTTCCTATTGGCATTTTATTGACTTTAAAGTATTAAAGTTCATTATTTGGTATAATATCAAGTTTGAATCTTGGAGGTGTAACAGATGGTGAGAGGATGACGAGGAATCACTCAGATAGAGCGAGATATGTAAGAGATATAGAGGCAATTAGAAGCTAATATTATTGTGAATTAAATACAAAAGAAAGCAAAATATTATGTAGAAGATGACACAAATTATGATGAAGAAATTTTATAATACGAATGATAGGAACAAATCCCATTGATGACATAGATAGTGGTTATATCTTTAGAAGGAATGAATGAAGGGATCAAGGTTGATGTTATAGATTTTGAAAACCTAATTCTTTATTATCCAATTTATACACTTCCAAAAATACCATTTAAAGGGTACTATTTTGAAGCTAGTTCATGGAATCATTACAAAACATTCACTAGGTTATCAATGGGGATTTCAATATGGTTGAGTCCAGTGAATTTAATGAACATCATGTCCCTATGCATTGATGTATATAGGAGATATAAAAATTGTTCTATATCTGAAATAATCTTAATCTCTCTGATCCAAATTTCCATAGGAGAAAATAATTGACTTCCTCCTAGTTCACTTTGTCCAACCTCAGAAAAAGATAAAATAAAATTGTTAAAATATTAGATTGGGGTTTAATTGTAGATAAATATTAGTTCCACTTATTTAGCTCTAAGTATCATCATTTTTTGGTTATCAATTATGCCATTAATTTTGACCACCACCCCATCCACTTTATGCATTTGATGAAGATCCCCTCAAATAAAAATCTATAAATTTCAATTTTATCTAATAATAACTCATCTTAAACATGAGTGATGTCTTGGACATATCAATGTGATATGAAATTTGGTAGCCATACCTACAAGGGATACTATATGTATTAATTGGTGGTCAAATACTATTTTGTTGACTATGACCTTTTTGTGTTTGTGTGGGAATCAAATAATAATATTTCAATAATGGGTTCATGGAGGATCATACTATAAATTACATATAACGTCACATTAAATTTATCATTTTCTTCCCAATGTCATCATTTTAACCCAATATTCTCAATGGAGACAAAATATCAATATTGAGGAAGCTTACAAGGTTAGGGAAGCCCAATTTCAATCTCAAATGTATTGTTTGAGAATGGGGGATATGGTTATAAAATAATTATTCTCTTTTAACTATTCTAAAATAACACTAGACATATCTAAATTCATTCAATATGTTATTTATAGGATGACCAATCTTTATTACATTTTAGAAGACTTTGTTCATCATTACCATATAGTTTCTCTACCCAACTTTTTTCTCTAACCCATGAATCAAGACTTATATAATTTGTTTATGTTGTCCCATGTAAGTTGTTAAATCCCCAAAGAGTTGTTTATGATAGACTAATTTCATGATATTATCTTAAATAAGAGGCCATGAATATAGCCTTTTATTAATCACCTATGAGTGAAGGTTTACCTTCTGAATTTTATCAGGATCTATGAAACATTGTATCTCTTGATCATTCAAAAGTCTATTTTCAAGTTGGTTTATCCATTCATTTGTAAACCCTCAATAATCAAGGCAACATCAGGTTCATACCAAAGGTTGGAGATATTAATATTATTATGAATCGATGGAAAATAACTCTTCAAAATGTCTTATAACAAATCATTTCCAAAGTCCTTTCTCTCAAATTGAAACACATTCTTCCCTTAATTTTTATAAGTGCTAAAACTATGTTCATTTATAAAAAAATATTCTTGATAATGTTATTTCTTTTTAAGAAGGTAAGGAATGGGCTAGGGTTTCTAGTCAAAAAATTATCTTTTTTGTAATTATATTTTAAAAAGGTTATGACATAATTGAGTGGCCCTTTATTATTTATATGGTTTAATCTATATGTTTTGTTACTCTTTTTTTAAATTATTAACATGTTCTTTTAGGATAATATAATTCATGTTACCATTAAGTGCATTGTAATCCGACATTTTTGTTCTCTCCAATTCTATAATGTAAGGTTGTTCTTTATCTCAATTCTTATATGTTTTTTTTATGGAATGGGTAATTTATTTATATTTTAACTACCCATTTAGGCACTTGATGAAAGGTATCTCTCTCACATATTATGAATAATATCTTATTGGTGGGAAATTTTAGGATGATTGTTTTTTTAACCTGATTGATAAAGAGCAATTATTGATGGAATTAATTTAGTGAAACTTAGAAATATCACAAGGGTTTTAATAGGGTTTTCTAGGATCTTTGTTGTCGACCTAAAGATGTTTTAAGAACTAGAATCATTGACATTAGAATTCAAATATAAGCTCTAAATGTGAAATGGTTCTTTATAAGCTTTGAACGGAATGAATCATAAAAGTCTATTATGATATGTCACATTACCCAAAGAATCCATCCTAGTTAAAAGTCTTGTAAATTTCTACTTAGATAGTATTCTCCACTCCTTTTTGCATATATAAACTCAAGATTAGGTATCATCTCTTCAGTCCATAGAATATTAAGAGTGAAACACTCAAACATTAGTATAAGTTATTATATTTATAGGTCATTTTGGATATATTTTTTTCTTGTTATTTGAAATCCTAGATTGATCCAAAAGACTTATTTTATTTTATTCATTCTTCACCAAGGTCTGATAATTGGAAATTGTTTTAAGCACCTAGGGGTATCAAATCTTGTTAGTGTTATTTTTCATCACGCTAATAATTTAAATATTTTTTTATGGTTCTTCCAAAACCCTAAATCGTCTTAAAAATATATTCATAACATTTTCATCCCCTTCTTTTGAATTTATTTACATGTAAAATGCTTATTTTCAAGGACTCTATTATGTTACCTATAAGATAAAACAATTATTTTTGTCATATTTTTTATGCTTAAATTATTTTTCATCTATGAATATATAAAAACTATTATATTTTTATTAATGAATCTATATAAAGGGTTTTATTAATTACTAATATAGGTAATATCATTTCCAAAAAAAATCTAGATTCATGTTTGAACAAATAAGGGCCACTTAGAAGTGGCACACCTCCACACCATTTTCGATCATTGGGTTTTTTTTTTTTTAGTGATATCAGTGGTGATGATTCAAATATCCAACACTACAGTCCCAATCATAATTCTCAGGACAATAATTTCATCAAAAAACCTTAAAAATAAATCTAAATGTGTCTCATCACCACCTATTCCCATCACATTCCTAGTGGGGTGGATCAATTATGGATTCAAGATGTCAATAACATTGGTTTGAGGGATCATCCCAAAGATAAATTTTAAAACACACACACACACACACACACACACACACACACACACACACACACACACACACACACACACACACACACACACATCCCCCTTTTTAGAGCCGGAGGATACTAAATAATAATATAAAACATATGGGTAGGATAGTGTCCCTGATATTGTAGATCAGATGAACACTAATGGCTTTGGGGAATCGAGATAGTTATTAACCGTACCCTCCCCAAACCCTTTGAAAAATATTATGGTTTCCATGCTTGTTATTTTTTGTTATTATTATTGGATTATGCCTTCTTCAGTTCTAATTTCTTTTAATTAATTTTTTGTAAAGCACTTATGAATTTTAAGTAGTAGTTTCAACGTTGTGATTTGACTTCTCTTTGGGCTTACATTAATGTAATTTCAATATCCTTTGGTGTGATTTATTTTCCACACTTTATATTTATGATCAACATCATATTTTATTAAATCATATTATTTAAAGTGCAATTTTTAATATATAATAAATAAAATAAATAATTATAAACATTTTTGAAAAAAATATTCATTTGCATGTATTATTATTTTTAATTGACAACTTAAATATTTTTTAATGATGATGTAAAAATTGAATTTTAAAAACCTTGAACCCTTGTAAAATGGATATAAAGATAAAACACTAAAGCTCACAAATATTACCTTTACTAAAAAAATGGAAACAAAATAGATAAATAAAAAATGATCTACTAATCCAAGGACAAACTAAATGAATATACAAATAATTAACACACAATGATATTCTACCAATTATTATCAAGAAACCCTACATCCAAAAATGTTAATCTTAACATAATGATAACTAGCACAAACCAAACAATAAGAAACACAAAATTAGTTATTTGATACCCAGGTTTAGTTCAAAATTAGAGTTACATTTATCTTCTTTTGACCCTATGAGGTAGAAAACCTTTGAAGTGGGACCTTTGTTGATTCTACCTTTTCTTTTCCTTTAGGCTAAATTTTTCCTATCCTAAAATTATACTAAATATGAGATAAATTTAGAAATATTTATTTTAAACTAATTTTTTGATAACTTCCACTCAAAAAAACCTATTATTACCTCTTAATGGGTAGCTTGAAATTGCCTTGATTTTTTCTTGTACTTATTTTAGACCACTACAAGGTCCTTACTCAAGGGTTCAATCTCATTTTAAATTGAGTCTAAATATCAGTATACATTTATTAGTGACATATACTATTACACAAAGATAGATAAATCAAGGTAATGTCTACACTCAACAAGGGAATGGCACATCCAATGGCCAAGACATCACATCTTCTTCTCTCCTACACACAATCTAATTGTATTAGTTTAATATAGTCTTGTTTTCTGCATATTGGACAACATCCATTATTATACTTGAGCATTTACAAATATAATATGCATATTTAAATAGATTATTGGTAAATTCAATCCACAAAATGTCAATAAAGATGACAAAAAAAAATGATCCCTCTATACATTCATCTAAGGATAGATCTATAGAATAAAAATAATTGATATGATAAATTTATTTCTCCAGACATCTCCTCAATTTATATTATTTTGATCCAAACATAAACTAATTCTATGCTAACAATAAATAAAATATATAGAAAAATCTTCTCATAAAACTAAACTAGACTCTTTCTCATATTATTCTTTTCTCATAAATTGGGGCAGTCAACAACTATAATGGTTCTTCTCCCCATAAAACCTCTCATAGATCCAATAAAGAACTAGATCAAACATGCTCTGATACCAATGTTGTTAATATAATGAGATAATCAATGTTTTAACTCATTCAATCATGCAAAGAGCTAAAAACAATTCTCAAGCAAATTATTTTAATACACAATATATTATATCATACTCATTGATTGTTCTCATTAATACATTTTCAACATTACATTAAATTATATAGGAGAATATTTCCTTTAACTATAAATTCTTAAATCCCTATAATATCTCTCCTATAAAACCTCTTGAAATCTTATAATAGTTTATATTATTGTTACCAATAATATAAACAACAAGCTGATATAAAATCTATTATCATAATATTGTTAATATAACAATATTTTGAGATATAAACTAATTGACGAACTATATTTACCTATCAATAAATATCAATCTACAAATACTAATTTACTATTTACTATCCCATAAATATCACATGTAAACATTATCTATAACATCACCCTCATTTTCATCACTTCACATAGAAGTATGGATAGTAAGGGCATCCTTAAACCAAGTGAATTTTTTTTGGAACTCATGCAATATATTAAAAAATGGATAATCTTGAAGCAACTATGGTAATGGAAAGAGAAGGCCTCATAATCGATGGGTTGGGTTGAAGAGTAGTATCCTATTTTCATGTCAATTTTTGTAGGTAATCCATGTAACTGTTAATGATAACTAAAATTATAGCATAAGTAGTGTGAGAGAATGAAATTTTAGTAGTCTTTTCTTATTATAAATCACATATGGAGTTATCTATTGCACTGTATCATAGATCTGACCATAACTAAAATAGGAGATGGGGAAGTTGAACCCAAATGGGTCTTACATTGAAATGCTTAGTGAGTGGTTAAATATTGGGAACTATGGTTTCATCACAAGGGAATGATGATCCAAGAACCAAAGTCAATTTTTAGTCACATCCTTATCCTATATGTTCTCAATCACCACAATAAAATAAAAAAATTCATTAGGCTATATTTCCAACTTATATTTAACACAATATTTGAAGTACAATTAATATCATGAATCTTCAAAAGTGATTTCTTTTTATTTATTATGTTCACCTTATATTTTAAGTATAGTTAAATTCCACCTATATAATGAAAATACATTAAAATCTCATATATTATTAACTACATTCAAAAATATAAAGAAAACATCTAACATCATGAAACTCCAAATGATTTTCCTTTAATTTTACTCATAAATTTTCAATATTATAATTAATATTGACATTATCCTATTTACAATTTTAAAAAAATGTCCACATGATGTATGTATGAAGGTGAAGAAACTTATGAGTGTAATAAAAATGAATCCTAGATCTGTGCTTTAATAGCATAAATAATGTGAATGAATATATAGAGAGAGATTTTTGTAATTCTAAAAATTAAATATAGTGGGATACATAATCATGTTTATAATGCTAATAAATTGAACATGAATCATTTAGAAAGAAACAAACATGAAATAATATATAGAAGAAGAAAAAATATGCAACATACATGAACTAATATATAGAAAAGGAAAACAAAATAATGAACCAAATAATTTATTGATGCAATTATCGAGATAGATAATTTCATATGATACATCTGTTTAGGTAGTGTTCCTTTTGAGGTTTATTTTCAAAATTAAGCACAAATATGAAAAATAGATTATTGTGATTATGATTTATGTTTGATTACATTAACTTTCGTTATTTATTACTTTTTTATTATTGTTATTCAAGTGTATTTCAGCTTATGAACTTAGCTACAATTTTCATAGAATTTCATGGCAATAAAAATCATTAGAACTCATCAATTGAGCTACAATTTTGACTTAATTTCACAGCAAAAATATATTAAGAACACCTTGTGATAAATATGATTATAGAATATGCAATCAGTGTAAACACATGAAGCTAAAGAAAATAGAGGTGGATTTGAGCATTTGCATATTTATAAATTTTTACATATAGTTCATTTAGGTACTTCGTCAAATAGTTCATGCATCTCCATCACCTTCATATAGAAATAAATAATAGTATACAATGTTTTCTAATTATATTATTATGAGTACATATGTTTACATGTTTAATCCTTGTCTATTAAGGTCATCATAAATCCTCAAATACCATTCTCTCTTTCATGTGAAATAAGAACATGGATTTTATTAAATATTTTCTAATAAAATCAGTGTATATAGTAAAGGAGGTCTATTATAACTGATAAATAATCTAGAGAATGCATTGATGAAAAAATTATAAATATCTAAAATAAATTCATAGCAAACATGCTTACATTTGTAAGTTGCACATACATGAATGGGTGAAAAATGTGATTTAAATATCCATTTATTGAAGGTATAGACTAGTAACCTCTACTTAGATGAAGTAAATTTAATTACCGCTAATAAAAGAAGCTTCACTATCATGGTATAATCCTTAAAACAAGTGTAAATACCATTTAAAACATAGATAAAATAAATCTGATCCCACAACAAAAATCAAATATGCCATCTTTAAACAAGAAAAGTGAATCTTCATGATAGACCTGCTAGACTCACAAACATGGTCCATGTAGTGATTAGAGTCCATTTTACCTTAGCTTATTTAGATTTTTGTTTTAATTCAGTCATTATTAATGGTAAATACTATATTTTCCTTGTGGAAATATTAAACTTTGACTACTTTTTCCATTTGGCATTCATTGTCCTGCACATTTCCAACATTTCATAAAATGTCATATAAAATGTAAACACTATTTTCTCAAACATCCCCCACTAGATTTGGTAAAATAAAAATAGTTAAAATATACCCAAAATTTACATCTCCACACATACCAATGAGATGAGATCTACATTTATTCTACTGTTCCTCCACTCTTGCCATTACACACTTAGGATCCTCCTATACAGAGATACATTAACATTTCCAAATATTCAATGTTGATTTTTAGGAGTATGGGGTTGTTGAGTCACATTCATGTTGGTTATGTGAAAATAAAGATAAATGTTGGGTCCTTTGCCTATTATTTGTTTTTAGTTTCTAGAGATATAAGAGATTTTATCCAAAGATTAGGGTCACTTTTGTATTTTCTACATGTTTTGTTTATGTTTTTGATGTCACCTTTTTCAAAGTCTATGAGTTTTGTGATAATGGTATTCTCTCTACCAATTTTTTTTAGATGCTGATTAATGCATATCAGTAATTTCCATTCACTTCATTGCATCCATGACACCAAAATAAGTGTTTCATTTTGACTGAAATTCATCGATACCTTCTCATGAAATCAAAACCCATTAGATTATATAGTCTTCAAAAGCTACATTATTCCAAGATTCATGGTAAGGGTTATTAGAGGAGATTATTACTTCATTATTTTAGTACAATTTCTTAGTCAGACAAACCAACTTGGCTCACATGGGTGCTTTTTGAAAATTGTAAGGGTAAAATGGCCCCACTTTTGTTAGACCATTAAACTTGGGGGACAGCCTAAACCCTACACCTTTTCATATTTACCAAAAATTCCTAGGGTTGGAACATACCCCACTTCCTATTATCTATTAGCAAAATACCAGAAAGTTGGGATCTTTACTCATGAGAATCAATTTATCTCTTCACACTTAACATTTTCTTCTATGTTTGATGGTGATTTTTTAATACCTATCGACAATTCATATTCCAATGGGAAGTTCTAGTTCACATAGACACGAGCAATTCTAATTCACATGGACATGAATAGTTCCTATGTACATAGGCATAGGTAGTTCCTATTCATTCAATAATGAGAATTTTATGTTCACATGGGAATGGGTAGTTCTTTTACACATGGGAATGCGAAGATCCTACTCACATAGGCACAAGCAGTTCCTTTTCACACGGCTAACTTCAAATATTTTTAGCAGTGTTCCTATTACATTTGGCTACCACTAGTTTGGAGGCCTTCTATTATTTACAGAGGGTTTTTTTATAAGATTAGAACCTTCAATTTTTGCCAATATTTTTATATTTATGGGCCCACATCACGCTTTAGCATCCCATTCCTACATGGTATATTTTCCTCATTGTGGGATACTTTTCTTTTTTTAACCAATTTTCCTTAAAATAAATTTTTATTTTGTTTTTAATTCTTTATTATTTTTTAACCTTTAATGATATTAATAGTTTGATTTTTATTTAAAAATAGAAGCTTCTATCTTACTCTCCACTTTTTGTTTGTTGCAAATTTAGATAAGATAAAGCTAGAATTTTTCCACTTTTATTTCTTTTTTATTTTTTGCATTAATAGGAAGTGGGAGACCATTCATAGAAGTTTTCATGATTGTTGCCTTCAGTCATTCTATTTTATAAGTAAAATTTTAAAAATAGAATTAAATTTAAAATTTATTAAATTATTTTAATTTTTTTTTGGAATGTTGCTAGAGTAAGATAAAGCAACACCCCACATTGAATATTTTAGAGCTTCTTCTCATATATATTATGTTCTATACATTGTTATTCATTTTCTTTCACTTCCAAGTTTCTTACAGGTGTATCTACGATTGATGAACTGTGAAAATCAATGAAAACATTTTTGGACAACACTTATGTTACTTTTAGATGAATAAAAACTAATTTTTTTATAGATCTCTCTTTATTTTCATGGAATAGTTTACTACTTATATTTTTTTCAACTCTTATTATATTTTATTTTGTTCCCTAATTATTTCTAATGAACCTATAAAAAAAATTAAACTCAAATTAATGCAAATTATTTTTTGGGATATTGCTTTGTCATGGTCTCTTAGAAAATAATTTTTAGAACAACACCTCCATATTTATTGGGTGATGCATATGAAAATTCTTGCTTCTTACAAACAATCATGTTGGAGATGATTTTGAGATTGGATGGAAGATAATAATATGGGAACATACTTCTCTTATTTCTTCTTCTCCAGATGAATACCTTATTGCATTTATAGTTTACTATGATATCATATAGATTAATATGTATGATCCATATGTGCTTTATGAGAAGATGAATACCCTTCATATTTAGAATAACATTATTACTTCTACATTTTTTGAATTTTTCAAAACTCTTAATTAACTCAATAAAACTTAAAACATCTAGTAAAAATTTGAAATTGAAGATAAAACTTGAGATTATACAAAGGCATGCCCTTTTTTAGATATTGAAAATCTTGGATAAGAAACAGAGGTTCAAATCCAAGAAGAAAAAGATAAGCTTTCTTATTCATCTTTTTCTACCACTTTTCCAGTCATAGTAGACATGTTTTAGCACTTCATGGAATCCTTTAATCACAAGAAAGATTATCTTATGTCTAAAATTTATTCACTTCTCATTTCCAAGAATTATTCAGATAGACTTTCCTCTTTTGTTGACATTCCATAGAAACTTTATATAGAAAACATGACAGATATTAAGGAAGTTTTGATTTCTAATGCTTTTATTTGAGAATCTCCAGATGAAGCTTCATAAGCTCTAGGAGTTAAACATATAGAGGATCCACATAATCAAGCTAAAAATACTAAAATAGATATAGATCATCCCAAAATATTTTCAGATCAAATACTCTCTTTGGTCTCTCAAGCCTTTATAGAATACAATAGACTTTTTATCTATGTTAAACATTCCCAAAAATCCTTAAGGATGCTTCATGTGTAAAAACAAGTAGGATCTCATCCAAAAAAAATTAAAGTGAAACCCCCTAATATCACCATAAATGATATAGAGGGGCAAGCTCTCTCACCTCTAAGAGAGAAGTTATCTAGGGGAAAGCAAATAAAGCTTTCCTATGTTTCTATATAGAATCTCTATCAAAAAATTATTTGTATCAAGAATCTATAGTTACTAGATGTGTTAAAACCTTTAATACTACACTTAAGGGCACGTACGATATCATACACCACATCCATATTTTGGCATAATTTACTATTGTATATGACTCTTGGCTCTTATAGTACACCAAGAAGTTTCAATCTATGAGAAATAATTTACATGTGGATCTTGCCTTGTGAAAATTTGACAAAGATAAAGTTGATGCTATTAGACATCAATCTAGAGATGAGGCCATGGTTGATGCATATCAATTCCCTCATGAGCAAACCATTTCTCAACTAATTAATGATAAATTTAATCAAAAAGTGGGTAGTATTATGAAATAACTAAAATAAATTCATTATGTGATTCCTTATTTATATAAAAAATTACAGACACAAGTTGTTTAGACACATACTCAGAAGAAGAAAAATGAAAATAAGAAAAATAGAAAGAAGAAGAAAATAGTTATTGTGAGTCAAGAGCCTCGCTAGGATCGCACATATATTTCTCCTCCACCTCCTACTTCTTCAAGCCCAAAAAATGGGTAAACATCCAAGAGTGGAAAACTCAGGAATGCCACAATTGATACCTCTAGACTTTTGAGTTTTCCATTGGATGGCACAATCATCTATGTAGTATATGTGCCATCCATAGGACCTTCAACATCATTTAAAGGCACAAGTAGAGGCATCAAGAGAAGTAATGGTAGAGGTAGTGGTAGAGGAAAGATTATGAGTAGAATCAAGATTTGAGTAAAATGTCTCACTTTTATTTAATGTTTTTGTGTCCAATCATAGATCAAGCTTACATGACCATCTATTTTTTCTCCCATAAGACACCTTTAGATGTGGATAATATAATTTTTGATTTTTCCATCCATAATTAGTTTTCTATCAATATTAAATATAATGAGAATCATTTACTTTGTTTAGGTGTGATGTACATTCCATGCCCAGCGCCTATCCTAGTAACTGCCATTTTCATAGAGTTTAAAGATTTTACCAGAAAGCTATTATTAAGGGTTTTTTGGCCCTGATGTGGTTTCACCTAATTCTTATCCTTGAGATGATGACATAGATATTCATTTTATTTTAGAGTTTCCCTTACATTTTTTGCATTTCCAATCCTTTTTGGAAACTAAATGAGGTTAATCCATACATGGAGGAGATTATTCAAAAGGCAGAGCTACTTTCGAAATAGAGACTTTTTGTTGTTGTTTTTTTTGCTCGTTAGATGATTCCCATGAAACTCTATAAGAGTCTCAAGGATATACTTAAGGATTAGTCCATCATCATCGAACCTAAAGATAAAAATCCAGGACTTATTATTTTGTATAATTATTAGTACAAAGATGAGCGTATGTGGCAACTCTCTGATTCGACCAATTATGAATAGGTGATTTTCATTCCTTGAACCTAATTTGGAGAAAAAAATTATTTTTCATTAATAGATATAGTATTTTAAAGGAGAATTTTCCAAAATCCTATAGAGTTCACCCATTTCTATTACGAAAGCTTTTAATTTCTACCTCCTACCCAAGCTTCACAAGTCTATCATGTGGGACATTCCATTTATAGTTATTCTAGGTATGTGTTAGAAATAGCTTCCAAGTTGCTCCATTATATCCTATTCCCTATTCTTCTAAATCAAAGGTATCATTTTTCAAATTTTTTTACACTTCTTAGATATTTGGGCACCACACATTTTCCTATAGATTATCTATTATTCACTTTTGATGTGGAGTCATTATACCAAAGTATCCCTACTACTGAGGTCTTTCATGCTCTTTAATTCATTTTTTTAATTACTTCAGACAACATCATATTGATATAACCATTATGGATATGGTCCTTGAGTTAGTTGAGTTGATCTTTTGTGTCTATTATCTAGAATTTGTAGGTACTTTATATAAATAGATTCAGCGTACTACCATGAGAAGTAATTTTTTATTTGTTTATGTGTGCATAGTTTTATGTCATTTAGAGAAGTAACTTGACAATTAGTTTGACATATTTATTCTTACCTATTTTATAATATAAATTGATGATAGTTTGGGTATCTAGTTTGGATCAGAGGCTTCTTTACAAGATTATTTCCAAAGATATTAGAACTTCTAACATGAGATCAAGATCACTTCTATGATTTATACATGTTTGATTGAATTTATTGACATCACCTTATTCAAAGGCTATGACTTTTATGATACTAGAATTCTTTATACTATATATTTTCATAAGTTGATTAATGCATATCAATGTTTTCCATTCACTTCATGGCATCCACAATACCAAAAGAAGCCTTTTATAGACAATGAATTTCATCGATACCTTCTTAGGGAATCATAATCCATTAGATTGTATAGTATTTAGGGGATAATTTATTCTACTTCATTCTAGGTGTTATTTAAGGAGATTCTTGTTTCATTATTTTGGTACAATTTCTTGGAAGGATAGGCCAAACTTACTCGCACAGGTGCTTTTTGGTACATAGAATGGTAAAAGGCCCCCTTTATTTTAAAGCTCGACTACAACACTTTTGATCGAGATTTGAATTTGGGGGATACACTAAACCCTACACTTTTTCATATTTTCCAAAAAATACCCTAAATCCTACACTTTTTCATCTTGGCCAAAAAGTCCCAAGGTTGTATCATATCCCCCTTCGTATTATTTATTGAAGAAATCCTAGAAATATGGGGTATTTCCTCATTATAACTAGGTTATATCCTCACACTTATCATTTTATTCGATACTTTGTGGTGCTTTTTTATTGCCAACAAGTAATTCTTATTCACACATGCAATTCTAGTTGTCTCGAGCACAGGTAGTTCCTATTCACATGGGCATCAATAGTTCATATGCACATGGGCACAAGTAGTTCCTATTCAATTATTAATTGGAAGTTTTGGAGCATACGATTATGTGTAACTCTTTTTTACATTAGCATGGGAATTTCCTATACACATAGGAAATTTCAAAGATTTTTAGTGATGTTCCAACTACATTTGGATACTACTAGTTTGGAGAAATTCTACTATTTGTGGAGTATATTTGGATAAGATTAGAATTTTTATTTTTGCCACCAGTTTTGGATTTGTAAGACCACTTAATAATTTTCCATACCATTATCACATGGCACTTTTTCTTCATGGCGGGATCTTTTTCTATTTTTCAAAAAAATTCTTTAAAATAAATTTAAATTATCTAATTAGTTTTGCTTTTAATTTTTTTTATTCTTTGTTGATTTTTAGAATTTTAAGCTATTAATATTTTTATTTTGGTTTAAAAATTGAATCTTCCATATTATTCCCCACTTTTTGTTTATTACAAATTTAAATAAGATAAAGTTGGAATATTTCCACCTTTTTTTTCTTGTTAGCTTTTGGAATTAATGGGAAGTGGGATGCCACTCTTAGAAGCTTCCATTATTTTTTCCATAAGTCAATATATTTTTTGATAAAATAATTTGAAATAGAATTATATTTAAAATTTATTAAATTATTTTAATTTGTTTTTTTGGAAAGTTGCCTAAGAAGGAAAATGCAATGCCACACATGGAAAATTCTAGAGATTATTCTCCTATTTTGTTTGATACATTGTTATTCATTTTCTATCACTTCCATGTTTCTTATAGGTGTATCTTGGATTGATGAGCTATGAAAATCAGAAAAAATAGTTTTGGAAAATACTTATCTTACATTCAGATGAATAAAAACTATTTTTTTTTACAGATGTCTCTTCATTTTCATGGAATAATTTGCTAATTTTATTCTTTTCTATTCTTTCTATTCTATTTTGTTTCCTAATTGATGCCAATTAACCTATAAAAAATTTTAAACACTTATTCTTGGAAAAACATTTATGGGATATTACTTCATGATGGTCTCTCAAGCAATAATTGTCAAGTCAACACCTCCAAATTTATACGGTGATGTAGGTTCAGGGTCTTTGGGTCCTACAAACAATCATGTTGGAGATGATTTTCAGATTGGGTAGACTATAATAAGAGGGGAGCATACTTTTTTTATGTCTTCTCCTCTAGTTTAATTCCTTCTTTTAATTATAGTTTAATGTGATAGCATACAAACTAATATAGACGATCCATCTATGCTTTATGGAAGTTGAATACCCTTCATATTGAAAATAAATATCTTACTTATACAGTTTTTGAATTGTTTTGAAATCTTAATTAACATAAGAAAACTTCAAACATATAGATAAAAAAAGCTGAAATATAAGATGAAACTCATGATAATATGAAGGCACACTTTTTTTTAGAGATTGAAAATCTCAAATCTGAAAAAAAAGTTCAAATCTAAGCAAAAAAAGATAAGCTTCCTTCTTCATCTTATCATTCCACTTCTCCAGTCATGATAGATATGTTTCAACACTTCATGGAAGCCTCTAATCAAAAGAAAGAGGATCTTGAGTCTATAATTAATACATTTATTTCTTCCAAGAATTTTTTAAATAGACGTTCCTCTTCTATTCACATTCCATAGAAACCTTCTATTGAAAATATGATAGATTTTTTAGAAGTTTTACTTTCTAATGTTTTTATTTTAGAATATCCAAAAGCTTCAAGAGTTGTACATATATAAGTTACACATACTCAATACAAAAATACTAAAAGACATATATATATTAGCCCAAAAAAATCTAGATCAAATACTCTAATTGGTCTCTCAAGATTTCAGAGAATACAAGAGATATTTTATCCAGGTTAAACATTCCAGAGAATTCTTATGGAAGCTTCATGTCTTAAAAGATGTAGGATCTCTTATAAAAATATTGTAGGTGAAACCCCATAAGATCACCATAAATAATCATGAGGTGAAATCTCTACTCACTTATAAATCAAAAGTTAACCAGGGGGAATCAAATAAATATTTCCTAGATTTTAATATAGAATCTCTTTTAAAAGCTTCTTTGAATCACAAATTTGTAGTTACTAGATGTGTTAAAACCTTCACTGCTACACTTTAGGTAACCTATGGTATCCTATGCTACATCCATATTTTAGGATAATTTAATTTTTCTTATGACTCTTGGCTATCAGAAACCACAAAAAAATTTCAATTTCCATGCAATAATTTATAGGTGGAATGTGCCTTGCATAAAGTTGCCATAGTGTAAGTTAATGTTATTAGACAACAATCCAAGGATGAGGCCATGGTTGATGTTGACCAAATTACTCATGATCAAAACATTGGTCAACTAATTAATGATAAATTCAATCAAAATGGGGACATTATTCTAAAAGAACAAAAATAATTTCATTATATGATTCCTTCTTCATAGAAAAAAGTATAGACATAGGATGTTCAAACACATAATTAGAAGATGAAAAATATAAATAAGAAAAATAAATAGAAAAATATAACCATTATTATAAGTCAAGATCCTCCCTTGGCCCACACATTTGTTATTCCTCCACCTCCTACTTCTTTAGGAATAAAAAATGGGTAAGCATTCAAGAGTGTAAATCTCAAGAATACCACATTGGATGCCTCTTGAGTATTGGACTCAGGGCCACACATGACATAGAAGATTGTGCCATCTACACGGCCCTTTACATCATCTAGAGGCATAAGTCAAACCATGAATAGAAGTAGGCATAGAGGTAGAGGTAGATTAAAGAGTATGAGAGGAATCATGGATCGAGGCAAAGGTCTCACTTTCACCTAAATTTTTGATGTCCATCCATAGACAAAGATTACATTGCCATATGTTTTTCTCCTCAAAGATACCTTTAAATATGGATTAAAAATTTCTAATTTTGCTATCCATAATTAGTTTTCTCATAAGCTTAAATATTATGATCATCATTTTCTCAGTCTAGGTGTAAATTATATTCCATGACCAACCCCTATGCCAGTTACTAAAATTTTCATAGAGTTTAGATCTTTTATCAAAAGGCTACATTTCAGGGCATTTTTTAGCACTGATACAATTTCGCCTAATTATTCTCCTTTAGATGATTACATAGGTATTTATTTTATTTCATAGAGTTTCCCTCATGTTTTTTTTATTTCCAATACTTTTTACCAACTATATGAGGTTAATCCATACATGGATGAAATTATTCAGAAGGTGGAGAGCTTATGAAATAGAGAATTTCTATTGTTTCCTTTTATGCTCATCTAATGCTTCCCTTGAAACTCCATAAGTGTCTCAACGATCTATGTAGGGTGTAGTACATCATCATCAAACCTATAGATAAAAGTCTGGGACTTATTGTTCTAGATAGTTTTTGCGTGTATGGATGACCGTATGTATAAACATTCAAATTCCACTTCTTATGAATAGGTATTTTTTGTTCCTTAGAAGCTCTTTTGGAGTAAATGTTTGTATATCATTGATAGATATAGTTTTTTTATCATTTTTCCAAATTCTTATAAACTTCACCCATTGTTACTGAGAAATCTTGCACTTTTTACCTCCTACCCAAGCTTCACAAGACTGTCAAGGTGGGATGTCCCATTTATAATTATTATGGGTATGTGTTGAAATTGGTTTCAAAGTTGCCCCACTATCTCATATTCCTTATTTTTCTTAAACAAAGGTACCATCTTGTAGATTATGTTACACTTCTTACAGATTTGAACACCATAAATTTTCATACAAAGTGTATGTTATTCACTTTTGATGTGGAGTGATTATACCTGAGTATTCTTACAACTGAGGGCCTTCAATCTATTCGAGTCATCATTTATTATTACTTCACATAGTATCATATTGATACAAATAGACTTATGAATAGGGTTCTCAAGTTATTTGAGTTGGTGCTTTGTGAACATTATCTAGAATTTTTTGGTTCTTTATACAAATAAATTTAGGGTAATATCATGAGTAGTAATTTTGTATTTGTTTATGCATAATTGTTTCTATGTCATTTGGAGTAGCAGCTTGATAACCAGTTTGAGACCTCAAATATTACCTATTTTAGAAGACACGTTCATGATGGTTTAATTATCTAGTTCAGATTAGAGGCTTCTTTAGAATATTATTTCCATAGATATCATAGCTTTTATCCTCATATTAGGGTCACTTTTGTGGTTCTTACATGTTTGATTGATTTTCATGACATTGACTTCTTCAAAGGGTGTGACTTTTATGATACCGGTATTCTTTCTATCATATGTAATATTTATACAATATTCTTGCCATTCACTTTATGTCATCCACAACACCATAAGAAGTCTTTCATTTCTAATGAACTTTATTGATACCTTCTCAAGGAATCAAAGTGTATTGGAGTCTACAATATTTGGAGGCTATTGTAATACAAGCTTCATTTTAGGGGTTATCCAAGGATATTTTTGCTTCATTATTTTAATATAGTTTTTTGGAAGGACAAGCCACCCTTACTTGCATGGGTGATTTATGGCACTAAGAAGGGTAAAATCCCCCTTGGTTTCAATCTCGACTATAACACTTCTACTAGATATTTGAACTTGGGGTAAACCTTGAAATTAAATTTAGGTACAAATATCTCTTCATTTTCATGGAATAATTTATGATTTGTATTCTTTTCTAATCTCTTTATATTCTATTTTATTTCATTATTGCAACCAATGAACCCATAAAACTATTTTAACACTAATTCATGAAAAAACATTTTTGGGATATTGCTTCATGATGGTCCCTTAGGGAATAATTTTTAGATCAACACATCTTGATTTATAGGGTGATGTGGATGTAAGTTCTTTAGTTCTTGTAAACACTCATGTCTAAGATGATTTTTAGATCGGGAAGAAGAGAAGATGAGGGTAACATGCTTCAATTATGTTTTTCCTCTAGGTGAATACATTTTTGTACTTACAGTTTATTTTGATAACACAGAGACTAATATAGATCATCCACCTATGCTTTATGAGAAGTTGAATACCCTTCATATTGAAAATACCTTTTCTGAGTTTATGAATTGTGACACAATATTTATTCCATCAATAAAACCTGAAACATTTGAAAAAATATGAAATTAAAGCTAAAACTTGTGTTAATATAGAGGCATTCTTTTTTAAGAGATTAAAAAGCTCAAATCAGAAATTAAGGTTCAAATCCAAGCATGAAAATACAATTTTTATTTTACATCTTCTTCTTCCACTTTTCCAATCATAGTAGACATATTTTAGTACCTAATCAAAGCTTCAAATCATAGGAAAGATCCTCTTGAGTTTAGAATTGATGCACTTCTTTCTTCCATGAATTCTTTAGATAGACCTTCCTCTTCTATTCACATTCCACCAAAACCTTATGTAGAAAACATGACAAATTTTACATAAGTTTTGATTTTTGATGTTTTTCTTCCAGAACCTCCAAATTAATACCCATAATCTCTGGGAGTTATACATATATAAGCTACATGTACTCAAGATGCACATACTAAAATACAAACATATCAGGCCAAAATGTTTCCATATCAAATATTCCCTTTGGTCTCTCAAGCTTTTGTATAATACAAGAGACATTTTATCAAGGTTAAGAATTCTAGAGAATTATTACATAAGCTTCATGTGTTCAAATAAATAGGATATCTTCCAAAAACATGTAATTGAAACCCCCTAAGATCACCATAAATGATCTAGAGGGGGAATCTACTCACCTATAAACTAGAAGCTATCTAGGGGGAAGCAATCAAAGCTTTCTTGGATTTTTATATACAAGATCTTTCAAAAAAAAAATTGAATCTATAGTTATTATATGTGTTGAATCCTTCAATGCTACACTTGAGGGAACCTATGCTACCATATGCCGCCTCCCTCTTATGAGACAATTTATTATTGCATATGACTCTTAGTTATCAGAAGCCACCAAAGAGTTTCAATCTACATGTAATAATTTATAAGTGGATCATGCCTTGTAGAAAGCTACCAAAGAGAAATCTAATGCTATTAGACAATAATCTATAGATGAGGCCATGTTTAATGTAGATCAAATCCCTTGTGAACAAACCATTGCTCAATTAATTACTAAGAAACATAATACAAAAGTGGGTAGTATTTTTAAAGAAATAAAAGAAATTGGCTATGTTTTTCCTTCTTCATAAAAAAAAACAGACACAATTTATTTAGACATAGGATGTTTAGACACATACTCAAAAAAAATTTAAAAATAAGAAGAAAACCATTACTTTTAGTCAAGATCCTCTCTTGGATAACACATTTGTTGATCATCCACCTCCTTCTTTAGGCCCCAAAAATGGGCAAGCATCCAAAAGTGGAAAACTTAAGAATGCCAAGTTGGATGTATCTAAACTATTGGACTAAAGAACAAGCCCAAGGCCCACATGACATAGATTAATGCACCATCTACAAGACCTTCTACATCATCTAGAGGAACAAGAAGAGGTATCATCAAAACTAGGGGCAGAGTCATATGTAGAAGTAGGAGTATGAGGGAGAGCAAGGGCAATGGAAAATACCCTATTTCTACATAAATATTTTAGGTCTAAACATACACAAAGCTTACATGGCCATTTTTTTTTCCTAGAAGACACCTTCAAATATGGATCATAGAATTTGTAATTCTTCCATCCATAATTAGTCTTATCAAAAGCTTAAATATGATTAGTATCATTTGCTTGGTGTGGGTGTGATGTACATTCCACTCCCACTCATTATGCCAGTTGTTTTCATCTTCACATAGTTTAGAGATTTTGTTGGAAAGCTATGTTTGAGTGGTTTTTTTAATCCTAATGTAGTTTACCTTATTTTTCTCATTCAAATGATGACACAAATATTCCATTTATTTCATGAAGTTTCCATCACATTTTTCACATTGCTAATCCTTATTGGAAATTGGATGAGGTTAATCTATATAATGAGGATATTATTCAAAAGACAGAGGTTAATCTATAGTAGAGATCTATTGTTGTTGCTTTTTCCACTCATTTGGTGCTTCTCTAAAAACTCTATAAGAGTCTAAATGATCTACATAGTGATCAGTCCATCATCATCAAAATTGTATATAAAAGTATCAAATTTGTTGTTCTTAATACTTATTGGTATAAAGATGAGGTTATACAGTAACTCTCAGATTCCACCACTTATAAATAGGTACTTTACATTCCTTACAATCTCATTTTCTAGCAAAATTTTGTTTAGCGTTGTTGTATATAGTTTATTTTTGGAGCCTTTTTCCAAATTCCTACAAGGTTCACCCATTGCTACTGTGAAAACATGTGCTTTCTACCTCCTACCCAAGCTTCACAAGCCTATCATGGTGGGATGATGATTTACAATTATTCTAGGTATGTGTTGAATCTAACTTCCAATTTAATTTACTATCTCCTATTCCCTATTATTGTAAAATACAGGTACTATCTTATATACTCTGATACACTTCTTAGATATTTGAGCAGCATTCATTTTCCTATAGATTGTTTTTTATTCACTTTTGGTATGGAGTTATTAAACTTGATTATTAATACTAATGATTTCCTTCATGTTCTTTGGGTCATGGTTAATGATTACTTCAAACAACATTATATTGGTATATCCCTTATGGATATGGTTCTTGAGTTAGTTGAGTTGGTCCTTTGTGACCATTGTCTAAAGTTTACAAGTACTTTATATAAATAGATTTTGGGTACTTTCATGGGAAGTAATTTCATAGTTTATTATGTGTACTTGTTTCCAAGTCATTTGGAGTAGCGGCTTGACATCTAGTTTGATACCTTGAATCTTTCTTACTTTAGAATATACATTGATGATAGTTTGGGTATCTAGTTGGGATTAGAGGATTTCTTACAATATCATTTCCAAAGTTATCAGAGATTTTATCTTGAGATCAAAATCACTTATGTGGTTTCTACATGTTCTATTGATTTTCTTGACATTACCTTGTTCAAAGCCTATGACTTATGTGATATTGGAATTCTCTCTACCAAATTTTTTTAAAAGCCACTTAATGCATATCCATAGTTTCCATTCCCTTCATGGCATATATGACACTAGAATAAGTCTTTCATTACTAATTAACTTTGATGATACCTTTTTAGGGAATCAAAACCCATTAGATTTTATAGTATTTAGAGGCTACTTTATTTTAAGATTCATGATAGGGGTTATTTGAAGATATTATTGCTTCATTATTTTTGTACAATTTCTTGGAAGGACAGGCCAACCTTAAACAAATTCTTTCTGACACTATGGGGTAAAATGGTTGTCTTTATTTTCAAGTTTAACTACAACTTTTCTACTAGAGCTTTGAACTTGGAGGGTACCCTAAACCCTACACCTTTTTGGCTTTGCCAAAAAGTACCATGGTTGCAGCATATCCCCTTCCTATTGTCTATTGGAGAAATCATAGAAAGTTGGGATCTTTCTTCATGAGAATAAGGTTATCTACTCATGCTTAGAATTTTTTTTTGTACTTGGTGGTGGTTTCTCAATGCCCAAAGGCAGTTCCTATTCACATGAGTAGTTTTTGTTCACATGGGCATGGGTAATTCATGTTTACTCAGGCATGGGTAGTTCCTATTCACATGTGAATGGATAGTTCTAATGCACACAAGTATGTTCAGCTTATGTTCACATAGGAATGGGTAGTTCTTGTTCACACATACAAATTTAGATATTTTTAGCAGTGTGCTCACTATATTTAATTATTATTAGTTTGTATGAAATTTACTATTTGTGGATTATTTTTGTAGAATCTTAGAAACTTCTAGTTTTTGCACCATTTTTGGATTTATGGGCCTACTTCACACTTTGGCATTCCATTCCTACATGACATCTTTTCTTCATGGTGGGATATTTTTTTGTTTTTTACCAATTTTCCTTGAAATAAATTCAAATTATTTAATTAGTTTTATTTTTAATAGTTTTGTTTATTCTTTCTTATTTTTTAGAATTTTAGGCTATTAATAGTTTGCTATCAGTTTAAAAATATTTTTTTAACATGAAATAGAGTTTAGTTTAATTTATTTTTGTGAATTAGAGTTTTTTTTTTTTTTTTGGTGTCAATTAGAGTTTAAGTTTTTCCATGAATTAGAGTTAAAAATAAATTTGGCATGAATTAGAGTTTAAATTATTTTCTTTCATTAATTAGAGTTTTTTTTTTTTTTTTTTTTTTTGCATGAATTAGAGTTTTAATTTTTTTTTTCATGAATTAGAGTTTAATTTTTTTTTACTTGAGTTATAGTTTTAATTTTTTTTTTTCATGATTTAGAGTTTTTTATTTTTTCATGAATTAGAGTTTTTTTTGGCATGAATTAGAGTTTAAAGTTTTTTTTCATGAATTAGATTTTAATTTTTTTTCATGAATTAGAGTTTAATTTTTTATTGGCATGAATTAGAGTTTGATTTATTTTTTTTTGCATGAATTAGAGTTTGATTTTTTTTAATGAATTAGAGTTTAATAATTTATTTTTCCTTAATTAGAGTTTAAATTTTATTTTTCATGAATTAGAGTTTAATTTTTTGGCATGAATTAGAGTTAATTTTTTTTTGAATAAATTAGAGTTTTATTATTTATTTCATGAATTATATTTAAAAATATTTTTTTCATGAATTAGATTATTTTTTTTGCATAAATTAGAGTGAAAAAAACTCCCTAAACTGTAAACCCTCATAGGAAGTGTGATAAAATGAATTTATGACAGTGTCAGTTTACCGAAACTCACCTATGGAGTTATCTATTGAATTGTAGCATAGGTCTGACCATAACTACAATAGGAGATTTGGAATTTGAATCCAAATGGGTCTTATGTTGGAAGTTTTAGTGAAGTATTGAATCTTGGAAAACATGGTTTCATCATAAGAGAATGATTATCTTATCACCAAAGATAATTTTGAATCACATCTTTGGCCTATATGTTCTCAACCATCTATATGAAATAATTTTTGTCATTAGAATATATTGTCAGCTTACATTTAACATCATATTTGAAGTATCATTCATATCATGGATCTTAAAAAGTGTTTTCCTTTAATTTATTATGTACAACTTATATTTGAAATATATTTAGATACCACATATATAATTAAAATACAAAAAAATCTCATATATTGTTATCTACCTTCCAAAAATATAAAGAAAACACCTAATGTCATGGAACTTTCAAATGATTTTCTTTTATTTTAATTTTACTCATAAAGATTTAATATTATAGTAAATATTGACATTATCCTATTTACAATTTAAAAATAAAAATATCACATGATATCTATATGAAGATGAAGAAACTTAGGAGTCTAATAAATATGAACCCTAAATTTGTGCCAGAATAGTGCAAATAATGTGAATGATTATATATAGGGAGAGACTTTTGTAAGCCTCAAATGAAATATAGTTGGATACATAATCATGTTTATAATGCCAATAAATTGAATATGAATTAGTTGTAAGGAAATACATATGAAGGAATATATATAAGAAGAAAAACCAAAAAATATGCAACATAATTAGAGAATATATAGAAAAAGAAAACAAAAATAAAAATAAAAAAAATAGTTTATTGAGGTGATTTTCAAGATAGATAATATCATTTGATACATCTTCTTAGATAGTATCCCTTTTGAGGTTTATTTTTAAAATTAATCACAAATATGAAAAATATATTTTTGTGATGATGATTTATGTTTCATTACATTCCCTTTCATTATTTGTTTCATTATTATTATTATTATTATTATTATTATTATTATTATTATTATTATTATTATTATTATTATTATTATTATTATTATTATTATTATCATTATCATTATTATTATTATTATTATTATTATTATTATTATTATTATTATTATTATTATTATTATTATTATTATTATTTTAGCTTATCAACTTAGCTCCAATTTTCATGGAATTTCATAGAAAAACAAATCATTAGAACTCATCAACTGATCTCCAGTATTGATCAAATTTCATATAAAAATATATTTAGAATATTATTTGAGAAATATGATTGGAGAATATGTAATTGGTGTCAGTGCATGAAACTGAAGAAAATAGAGGGTGATTCGAACATTTGCATATTTAGATATTTTTACATATAGTTCATTTAGGTGTTTCCTCAAATACTGCATGCATCTCCATTAGCTTCAGATGTAAATAAATATTAGTATATAATGTTTACATGTTGAATCTTTATCTATAAAGGCTATAATAAATCCTCAAATAAGATTCTCTCTTTAATGTGAAATAAGAACATGGTTTTTATTCAATATTTTCTACTAAAATTAGTGTATATAGAAATGGAGGTCTATTATACCTGATAAATAATCTAAAGAATGCATTGATGAAAAAATTTTAAATATATAAAATAAATCCATAACAAACATGCTCTCAATTTTTAGTTACACATACATTAATGGGTGAAAACAAAGGTAATATTCCATTTATTGAAGGTATGAACTAACAGCGTCTACTTTAGATGAAGGAAATTTAATTTTTTCTAATAAAATAAGATTCACTATCATGGTATAATCCATCAAACAAGTGTAATTACCATTCAAAACATAGCCAGAATAAAGATGATCCCACAATGAAAAGTAAATATGTCATCTTGAGACAAGAAAAGTGAAGCTTTGTGATAGACACACTAGACTCATGAACATGGTCTATATAGTGATTAGAGTCCATTTTACCTCAGCGTGTTAAGAACTTTTTTAATTTAGTCATTATTAATGGTAAATACTATCTTTTCCTTGTTGATATATTACACTTTGACTACATTTTTCATTTAGCATTCACTGTCCTAAGCTTTTCTAGCATTTCAAAAGCTACCCTATTAAATGTAAACATTATTTTATCAAACATTCCCTTAGATATTGTCAAATAAAAACATTTAAAATGTACCCAAATTTTCCATTTTCACACATACCTAATAGGATGAGATCTACAATTAGCTTTCTCTTTCTCTGCTCTTCCCATTACACACCCAAGATCCTCATATACATAGATACATTAATAGTTCCAAATATTCAATGTTGATTTTTGGGTGTATGGGGTTAAATTACACTCATGTTGGATATTTGACAATTAAATTAAATTTTGGATCCTTTACGCTCAATTTCTATCACACATTTTGATAGGGGGTGTGGGGGAACTCCCCCCACTAGTATCATGGGGGGTCAAGTCTAATGTTTAATTTGTGTCCCCAAAGCCAAAAATTAAGTAGTCAAACTCTTGTTAAACAATATTAATGATTTTTTGAATGAGTAAATTAACTAGGGAAAATGAGAACCTGAATTACATTACATTGTTGAAATTATTTATAGTAGGTTAGTTTTTTCATTTTTGAGTAAAAAAATCATATAATTGAGTCGATGGTTTAATGGGGTACTCAATTATAGTAAACTAAGGCCCATATTACATTAATTTCTTCTAATTATGTTTACAAGGCATGATTTTGACAAATTGATTATTCATTTAACCAATCACTTATTTGGTTAAATGAGGAATTCAATCATGTAAAATCAATCCCCAAATAAGATTACTTTGTTTCAATCAAGGTTTTAGGGATTTATCTATGCTAATTAACTACTTGTATAAATCAATTGATTGGTTGGTTGAATCAAGGACTCAACTACAGAAAATTTAGGGCTAAATAAAATTACATTTATGAGGTTGATTTATTTCTAGTTTATTTCCCATCTCAATAATACAGTTGGTTTAATTTCTCACTCAATTAGAGAAATTTGAGGCCTAAATCAAATTAATATTTTTTAATAAGGTTTATGAGGCTCAATTTTACCTAATTAATTTCTGAAATAAAATAGTCATTTTATTTCTTTAATAGGTCAATTCATTATGGAATATAATGAAAATAGTCGTAGTAGGATGTCACATTTACATTTATTGGGTTTTTTTTCCATAGTTGATTTCCTCCTTCAGCTAATAACATAATTATTTCAATGGGTAATTTAGCTAGGTGAAATCAAGCCTCAAATTACATTGTGTTGTTTTATGGTTATTTTAAACCTAAGAGATAAAATATTGATAAATACACACTATTCAAATTATTTAAAATATGGAAATAAATTTATTATTCTAAATTAAATCTTGTGAATTATATTTTCCATTATTTCAATTTAGAATTTAAAATATAATAGAGAGATAATGCACCTATCTATTTAATATTATATGGGGATAACATAATAATTATTTGTACCTATAAATTATATATAATTTCATTGTCAACTTCTCACACACATAAAAAATATTGAAGTTTGCTTTGACCACTACTTATAAAGTCTAATCGTTGTGACCTATCTGGTACTATCTAGAGGTTACTAACATTGTTACTATGTGTTATGCAAGTATTAACTTCAAATTCATAGAGGGATATGTCTTAAAATTGTTCATGTGCAATCACTTTGACTTCAGTATTATGAAATTAAGTCAATTTTCATTTTTTCTTATGTAACCCCTATCTATGTTTTTAACCATAAGGTGTTATTTAAAAGAGGGTGATATTTTGTGTTGTATAAACCCAAACATTATCTACTAAATGGATAATCAATTATAACATTTTGATACTCCTAATGTATCTCAAACTATAAATATGTATCCAAATAATGCATGCTCAAAACATCATGAACAATCGAGAACACAATGTAATGTTTTCATCCTTTACACTTGACACCATGTAACTTTGACTTTGTGTATATAGACTATAATTTACATTTTATGCTTGAATATTTTTTTATGTTTATGCCTTTTTTATAATGTCTTAAAAGTGTACTAATTATCCCTTAAGTTTTGAAGTGATTATCAAGGTCATGGCCAAGTCATATCACGTGACTATAAGCTTAAGAATGATATATATTTAGAGACAAATATTCATTAATTCTAATTATGAACTACCAATGAAAAGTATTTGAGTAAACCTAAACACTACTAGTATATCCAAACTATAGTGGTAATGTGCCTCATTTAGTTTTATTGATATTGTCTTATATGTGTAAGATAACGATCTTTGATATAGAGAAGGTTTCTCTAGGATTAAGATATTTTATTATGTAGGGATAATATTTACCTTAATAAGTGTATCTCTAAACTATATGTGTACAATAAAATATATGATTAGTTGAAAAGAGGGAAAATGTGGTTAAGATCCAAATGTAGGTGCATTTCCCAAGTATGTTAATAGACATTATATATATATATTGTTAAAGTGTCTAGTATAAAATATAGGTGTATATATATGCCCCCCTTTTATTATAGAATTCAAAATTCCAATTTAAAATAATAAAAGAAGATATTTGGTACCAATGACAATTTCTCTTGGTGTTGATAGGTATGACTAAACTTTCTGATTTGTTTCATGTGAGGCTTACAATAGGCATATATAGATCACTTTGACCTCATAATATTAAATTTTTAATAATTTGAATAGTTAGATCACTTATAATTTAAAATCCAAGGAATAAATAAAATTGAAGGTATGCAAGTCAAATTTATTCATGCTTGATTGTTTTGGAGAATATAATTGAGTAATCATGCACTAAGGAGAATCATCCACTAAAATCATGATCTAAGTAATTTCAATGCCTAATCATCCATTTGATAGGAATTTATAGAAGTTGAGAGACATTAAATACCAAACCTTATCATCCAACATTATCAATTAATAAAATAGTAATAGTGATGCCTTGGTCCTACTTGCCCAAACCTTAACCATAATAATTAAATTTTTATATATATTTTTAACCAAACTGATACTAATTTGAAAGCTAAGACATATTCTAGAGAGGTATATTTGTATCCTTAACTTGTTTTACTTGGTATTACTATATTTTTGTTTGCTCTAATTTTGCTTTGTGAATGTTTTATTGTTCTAAGTTATTTTTTATTAACCACTTGTGTGGTTTTTATAAATTTTTACATGTTCTATTGTATGTTTTTTGTAGGATGCATCATTTTATGAGTCATATGTATGAAGTACCTATTTTATTTTCCGTTTCAATTTTATACCTGAATCAATGTGATGACCATGTATTATATGGTATGCACAATAATATATTGATCTCATTACTAGATTTATTAGAGGTAGGTTGATCAACTTAGCTTTAATCATTTGATCTAAAATCTCATTTAAACATTTATTTCATCTTCAAAGAAATTTTTTTGAGCTTGTATTTATAGATACACTATGTTGTAATTTATTATTTTGATATATAACATTGTTTGTAATAAATTGCCTAAGTGAGGATGCATATACATGATTGACACTGGTGTGCCCTGGAAGATTTTGTTTTGTAATATATGATAAAATTTTCATTTAATATGTGATTTTGATTTTATAATTATTCAATTATGTTTCTTATGTTGATAATTTGATCATGTCATGTCCCCTTTTTCATGGACATTGACAGGCTTGATGATTAGCCTATTATGCGACCTTCGTAGGCTGATTGGATGGATAGAGGGTCATGATGGAGATTGGCTTGGCTTTGATTTACAGAATTCCTATAGTTGGCTCTCATTCAGGTTATTTTAGACACATTGGGCCTGAGCTCCTATTATTTAGGGATATTTGACATATAGCGGAGCACCCTTGTTTTGATATGGTCATGTGCAGAATCACTCCCTGGTTCACTAGCTTCAGACAGTTCGAGGATCCGACATGTATTGAGGGAGATATTAATATTTGATTGATTTAATCAAATATTAATTATTTGGTCTAATTTTAAATTAGATATTAATTAATTATTTGGTCTAAATTTAAATTAGATATTAATTAATTATTAATTATTAATTAATTAGTCTAATTTTAAGACCCAAGTTCTAATTTGAGGAATTCTAATTTTAGAAGCCCAAGTTCTAATTTGAGGAATTCTAATTTTAGAACCCCAAGTTCTAATTTGAGGAAATCTAATTCTAGCAAGCACACCTTTGGAAGGGTATAAGAGTTTCTCATGGGAGAGAGTTTGAAATTATGAATTGATTATTGATTTTGATATTGAAGAAATTCTTCTGTGAAGACTGAGCCAAGGGTTTCAGGATTCCATCTACAGTGGAGAACGTCAACTCTTCATTGCGTGCAATTCAGAGGTTGTGAAAGATCAGTCGATCTATTGCCAAATTGAGAGATAGCTTCATACAGGAGTTATCATAGATTTCCATTAGCATTGAAGAACGTCAACTCTTCATTGTATGCGATTCAGAGGTTGTGAGAGATCAGCCGATCTATTGCCAAATTGAGAGATAACTTCATACAGAAGTTATCACAGAGGTTTCAAGTTTGAGAGATAGCTTCACCCAGAAGTTATCATAGTATTATAGATATTTGAGAGAACTTCACATAGAAGTTATCATAGTATTTCAACTGTACGAAGCCCATACAGGTTCGCACAGAGACCGACATCGGCAGGGAGAGATCCACAGAGACTGACATCGGTCGACATATGACCGACGTCGGCAGGTTAACAGCGCCCAGTCAACCGACGACGGCAGTATAACTGACGTCGGCGTCTGTGTGTCAACACAGAAAGGCCGAGACCTTCCAGAATTTAGTTTTCATTTCCAGATTTACAGAAGATCAGGGTTTTAAAATAGTATTGTAACATTCTTTGAGGTGCATGACAGAGATCTATTGTAATAGTCTGAGTGAATAAATAAGAAATTATATTGTGGTAATTTTTTTATTTGAATTGATATTCTGCAAGTTTGTATCTGTGATCAGAGCTTTTGACGTTTTATATTCCCTATTAGAAGGGGATATCACAGTGGTATCAGAGCATTTGTAGGAAAAAGGAGCCCCTAAGTAAGGGACATTACGGTGGTATCAGAGCTAATGTCCTGCCATCCTGTTGGGTAGAGTGGGAAGATTGAATCAGCGAAGTCACCATGAGTGACAGACATAATGATGATCAGGACACCAAAGTATTTTACCAAGTTATGGTTACAGGCCAGCAGCATATGAGACAGGCACTACAGGCACTTATGACTTTGGTAAAGAGGATGAACATATCTATTCGACAGAACGGGGAGCAAAGAGATAACAGGAGTGCTACTATTTATCAGAGACCACAGCTGGCCCATTCTAGGATAGCTCATAGGCCTACACGGCCTACGTTTGTTAAGAATGATTCAAAGGCCAACCCAGCAGCACCACCTTTGGATCGAGAGGTTCTTAACGGTCTACGCAAGAGAAAGCTTTGCTTATACTGCAAAGATCCATATGATGCCAATCACAATTGTCAATTGAGGCCTAAGGGCAAGGCATATCGTATAATATGGGAGTATTATGAGGATTCACAATCAGAAGATTTCGAACAACATGATAATCCTAAGGAGTCAGAGGCAGAGGCTTCAGAGGCCAAGATAGAGGCAATGAAGGTGGCTCACCAAGATTATGATAGACATGTCGTCGAGCTTAGTCATGAGGAGTTGGACTCTCAATTAGTTGCAGAGGACGAGGGAGCGGGAGATTATGATGATGAGATAGTTTCAGTAGTAGTTTCTTCAGAGTTAGATGAGGATGAGTCCGATGCTTGCACTCAGAGTGTACAGGTGTGCTCAGGTGTTAGTGCACTGAGGGTTGATGATCTCTCAGTTATGACAGAGATTGTAGAAGAGTCCCAGGATCCAATTATTGCAAAAGATACTCAGGAGGATGCAGTGGATAGTTTTGAGGACTTAGTTTCACCAGCCATTTCTCTCAGTATGGAGGAGTTAGACAGTGATGCTATAGTTGTTGATACTCTGTATGTTGATATGAGCTATGGAGTTGATTCACAGAGTAGGGATGGTAGTACTCCAGAGATCAATGATTCTGAGGCTACTCTTTTGGACCATGCATTAGAGGAGGATTGTAGGAGACAGTCTAGCCAGTGCCACCATGTGTCTAGTCAGCTGAGAGTTAGTGAGCGAGACATTGCTACCGCTTGCAAGCATTTTGATGATTCTCGTCAGTTGTTAGCAGTTTATGGATGGGGTTCTCCTACTAGCATTGAGCAGGGAGGCAGTTATTTATCCTTGACAGAGATCCACTCTTTATGGGAGGCTATCCAGATTTTGAGACAGGATTATATGCAGTTGGTCACCAACAGAGATTATCTTATGGAGTGGGGTAGCATAGCATATGATGCATTATTGGTCAAGGAAGATAAGGTGAGTGAGCTTACTCAGCAGCTTGAGGTGACTTCTAAGATTCTTGAGACTACGCAGTTAGCTTATGAGGAGTCACAATTTCATTTGGCTGAGATGACCATGGAGTTAGAGCATTTACGGTCTTCACCAGCCCCATACTCAGAGGTTAGTACATTGAGTGTTGTTGATGAGTACGTTCCTATAGTTGTTGCTGAGGAACATGTTGTTGAGGCTAACACACATGTTCAGGATTTGGGAGTACCTGGTCCTGATGAGTTTGGGATGCCAGTGGAGTTGAGTCTCCAGATTGATTCTTCTCACGTAGATGATAGTGTGGTACAGTTGGTTGTGCCGCCTTTACAGAGGGATCAGTTGTGGTGTGTGGGGGAGTATGTTGATGCTTCCACATATAATTTTTACTGCACTGAACCATTCATGGAGTATTTGCTGGATAGTGCAGGTGTTCATCTGGATTCGCATAGGGTGATAGAAGGTGTTATCATCCAAGGTACTGGTGCTATTAGCAGATTGGGTGGGGAGATTATAGGGATCCTATCTACTATGCTATCTCACAAGGATTTTGAGGTGGGGTATGCTCATTATTCTTCTTTTGACCCAGAGAGAGAAGATTTGATTTCACACAGGTGTAGATCGGCTCCAATTTTTTACCATCCATTATGGGATGGATTGCCACCATCTCTTGCAGATGGAATTGGCAGTTTGAGTTGTCCATTCTACTTGGGTTATGATGCTTCGAGAGTTTGGTTCTCATGTGTTCTTGACTATGGTAGTTGTGCTCTTAGAGTTTGGTTGAGTTGCATTCGCCAATTTGATTATGGGTTCCTCTTTGTTCTACTTCTGTTGATGTTGTAGGTACTTGCATTGATTCACAGCAGTGCAGAACATAACTACATTTGGGATCCAGGTGGATCGAGTGGTTCATTGTTCCAAGATTGCTTGGGGACAAGCAATTTTTGGAGGGGCGGATTGTCATGTCCCATTTTTCATGGACATTGACAGGCTTGATGATTAGCCTATTATGCGATCTTCATAGGCTAATTGGATGGATAGAGGGTCATGATGGAGATTGGCTTGGCTTTGATTTACAGAATTCCTATAGTTGGCTCTCATTCAGGTTATTTTAGACACATTGGGCCTAAGCTCCTATTATTTAGGGATATTTGACATATAGCTGAGCACCCTTGTTTTGATATGGTCATGTGTAGAATCACTCCTTAGTTCACCAACTTCAGACGGTTCGAGGATCCGACATGTATTGAGGGAGATATTAATATTTGATTGATTTAATCAAATATTAATTATTTGGTCTAATTTAAAATTAGATATTAATTAATTATCTAGTCTAATTTTAAATTAGATATTAATTAATTATTAATTATTAATTATTAATTATTAATTATTAATTATTAATTATTAATTATTAATTATTAATTAATTAGTCTAATTTTAAGACCCAAGTTCTAATTTGAGGAATTCTAATTTTAGAAGCCCAAGTTCTAATTTGAGGAATTCTAATTTTAGAACCCCAAGTTCTAATTTGAGGAAATCTAATTTTCGCAAGCACACCTTTGGAAGGGTATAAGAGTTTCTCATGGGAGAGAGTTTGAAATTATGAATTGATTATTGATTTTGATATTGAAGAAATTCTTCTGTGAAGACTGAGCCAAGGGTTCCAGGATTCCATCTGCAGTGGAGAACGTCAACTCTTCATTGTGTGCGATTCAGAGGTTGTGAAAGATCAGCCGATCTATTGCCAAATTGAGAGATAGCTTCATACAGGGGTTATCACAGATTTGCATTAGCATTGAAGAACGTCAACTCTTTATTGTGTGCGATTCAGAGGTTGTGAGAGATTAGCCGATCTATTGCCAAATTGAGAGATAACTTCATACAGAAGTTATCACAGAGGTTTCAGGTTTGAGAGATAGCTTCACCTAGAAGTTATCATAGTATTACAGATATTTGAGAGAACTTCACACAAAATTTATCACAATATTTCAGCCGTACGAAGCCCGTATAGATCCGTACAGGTTCGCATAGAGACCGACATCGGCAGGGAGAGATCCACAGAGACTGACATCGGTCGACATATGACCGACGTCGGCAGGTTAACAACGCCCAGTCAATCGATGACGGCAGTATAACCGACGTCGGCGTCTGTGTGTCGACACAGAAAGGCCGAGACCTTCCAAAATTCAGTTTTCATTTCCAGATTTGTAGAAGATCAGGGTTTTAAAATAGTATTGTAATATTCTTTGAGGTGCATGACAGAGATCTATTGTAATACTCTGAGTGAATAAATAAGAAATTATATTGTGGTAATTTGTTTATTTGAATTGATATTCTGCAAGTTTGTATCTGTGATCAGAGCTTTTGATGTTTTATATTCCCTATTAGAAGGGGATATCACAGTGGTATCAGAGCATTTGTAGGAAAAAGGAGCCCCTAAGTAAGGGACATTACAGATCACATAGAGTCTCACAAGTCTAAATGCTAGATGGTTCTAATTGAACATGTAGGCACACACCCTTTATGGGATATATGGGTAGGGAAGGGTTTGAAGCATTAATAGGTTGGGTATCAACATTTTTAAAAATAGTATATGCTACATCACCTCTTGGAGTAGTTATATAATAAACCTAGTTAGAGGGAAATTAGTTATCACGCTCTTGGAGATGTAGAGGAAGAAAAAAATCTTCCTTATCCATGAAATTTTAAAATATAATTTGGAAGAGGCCTGATAGGGAAGAATAGATCAAGTATTAAAACCCTAACACAACTAGTAAAAATTAGAAAAATAAGTATATAAACCCTAATAGAATATAGGGTTATGGATTGGGTAGTATTTGAATTAACTCGGGTTCACCAAATGATTTAACTTTTAATAGTTTATGGAGTGAATTCCCTAGGTTATAAAACAGTCTAAGTATAGTAAATTAAGAAATAAAATATAAAATAAATATAACCACTTAATTATGATGTAATTAATCTAAACCAATATTTATAATACTATTAATGACTAAGATAAATGAATACTTAATTAGAAACTTATTGAGATTAAGGATATATATGCTAAAAACTAGTACATGAGCTTGCTCGAGTGTGCCAAATAGAATATAATTGTCAAAATCCCTTATGGATAACATTACCCTACTATAAATAGTATCATTATGGCACTATTATTCAATTATAGTACTAGTGTTCTCATGCATGAACTATTTTGAGCTTCGAGGAGTACCCATGTTTGAGTCTAGCAATCTTATTCCTATGTGAACAAACCCTAATTCACTATATGTGACATTTGTCATTTATTTAGTATTCAAAACATAGACCTCCATGTGATTAGGGAATTTTAATTACCAAAATAATTAAACATGTGGTATTACTTGGGTAGGGTGGACATCCTCAACACCTCGTTGTGATGAGAGTTGCCTACATACCAATATTGTGAGGAGATATCAAGCATGATGTAGTTATCCCCACCTAAGTGCTTGTGTAACTACAAGTTAAGATAGTATGAATGTCAGTTTGAATGATTTAAATTATGCTTGGGATTAGAAATATGAGTATTCTAAGGTTAGGA
>JARHVA010007040.1:255000-265000 GCA_037957365.1 Torreya grandis
AATATGAAAAATTTACTTGTATATTAAGAGAGAAAGAATAATTTTAGTTCTCTATAGACATTAATAATATAATGAGACTTAAATGCCATTTTATTTTTCATGCATCATGCATGGAATCAAGTTGTATTAAACCATTTATGGGTTTAATTTTTTTATGAGGAATTTGAAATGCATAAAATAATATCAAACTCTATTATGTATTAAGGAATAAAATAATAATTTATTTTTTTGGTATTGTTGTTGGGATTCTCAAACCAAAAGGGTGGTAATGTCTCTAATTATATATACTCATGTTTGTGTTATCAATTTTTTCCTCGAAAAAAAATATTAAGTTCTGAATATCCAATTCATATCTATAGTTAATATAACCTAAAAGGAATTAATAATTACAATAAAGTCTTTGTAAAGTTATGAATCCATAGAGTTAAAAAAAATGATTCACAATATCTCTCATGGAATTTTTGTCTACATACATGTCTTAGAACTTGAATGGATCATAATTTATTGCAAAAAATCTATAATAATATGGTATCATTGTTTATATTAGTGTGTGTTTCACACCTATGGATACTGAGAAAATTTAAGATACGAGGTTGGAATGAGGGAATGATCTTCTTGTTTGATCCCCTTCAAATATGAAATGAATGGAATGAATTCATAATATGATTAATGTTTAAATTTATATTTATTTATAATGTTTTATGGTAAATTTGGATAGTCTACATAATTCAAATCAATTGATAAAAGAATCATATATCATATAGGTTAATTTCTTAACGTGCCAAATTATTAGTTTTGGTTGAAAAACATAAAAAAGAATATGGTTAGAATCAAATGTACCATTTAAGTACATATTTAGTTTCATGAAAAACATTATGCAAGTTAAAAAACCTTCATATGATTTTGAGTTCATGTACAAATTTTATGGCCTCTAGAAGTTAGAGGACTTGTTATAGCAATTTTCCATGCATGAGAAGTTGAACATTTTTGACTATTGAGACTATTGTTTGTGTCTAAGCAGTGTTATTATGTATAAAAAGTACTTATAGAGTTAATTAAATAATTCAATCAAATCATATGCAATCAAAGGACTCATTCTAAATGAGATAAGTAAAAAAAGGATTCAAGCAGATGTACTTAAGGAATTCATTAGGTTAATACTTCATCAACACACCATTTTCATATATGTGAATGAGTTTATGACTATAAAAATGAGATATTTGAATTTATATTTTATTACTTGAGAAATAATTCATCAATAAAACATGGCAGATATCATTATGACTATAGGACCCCATAAGGTTAGGTATCTTTATAATCCCAACAAGGAAAAAGCTTATAAACCATAGAATATAGTGGAGATGAGGAATCATGGTTTCACTCTTATTAAATTTTTGTCACATTTGGATTCCCAAAGATATTTATTATGTTATATCTCTAAAGGAGTTAACAAAAATATTTATCCAAGATCTCTATAAGAGATCATTACTAAAACCATGAAAGCTTTAGCATTGCACATCAAGAATAAACCAACTAGGTTCAAACTAATTATTATTATATTATTTTCTATCTCAAATAGTTTATAATTGAGATGTAAAAATAGGTATAATATAGGATAATCTTATCCATCTCATGCATGTGGGACTAACTTCACCAATATAGGTAGAAGTGAGACAGAAACCCAATATCCTCATGAATTTTGGAGAAACATCTCCAAAGGAATAACACTTAAGTAAGCTAGAGTATTTGAAATTAATATCTTACCCCAACACTCCATCCTTAATCATAGCTTAGGTGGGTACAATAAATAATTTATTTTGAACCCATGTGTCCCTATGGATGCCAATCTATTTTGTCAAAGTATATGGATGTTGACTCATTGTAATCACTACGTGAAAGTAAGAATGGTGCTTAATACAAGAATCAATGAATATGAAAATTGAACTCAAAAAATACTTGGTATAATTATTAAACCAAATAAGTATTTCTTAAACACCCTCTAATAAGATGATGAGAAGTGAGAACAAAGGCTAGTTCAAATGCCACATTGGTGTCACTGATGGATATAGCATTCTAGTTTCACTATAAGAATCACCAAGAAATCAATGGAGACAAGTAAAAATCATCATATGGGTTCCATAAAATAAATTTATTGAATAAGAAACCCATGTACAAAGGAGGAATCTATAAAACACTACAAAAAATGTAAAATGTATATATAACTATGATAAAGTGGAGAAAAGGAGAAACCATATAATGAAAACTCCCCCCAAAAAGAGGTAAACTAATAAAAGAGATCTAGAAAGCACCAAAAGAATTATATTGAATCATTCCACACTCCAAGTACTCAAAAGTCTCAAAGGAACTTAATCTACACAAGTGGTTTGAATCCACTAATTTAGTGGCTTCACCAGAATAGATCCAATCAAGAAGACTATCAGTGGTGTAAAAATTATAAGAGTATTAGATGTGTAAATAACACTCAACCCCTAATAATTTACTAGGTGGATTGATAATAAAAATGTTTTACGTACATTCTCCCATAATGCTAAATTGGTGGAGTGGATGAAAATCTTTGTACGAGTTGTCTGAATCCACTACACATAAACCAAACTAACTAACAGTATATGCATTAGAATATCTCCATATGTTGTTGGAGATTGTTAACTATCAAAAAAGTGGTGTCAAAAATATAGATAAGGTTTCTTAAAGAGTATGGATCTTGTAGTAATGGAAGAGACCTGAAAATGAATAAGTGAAAAGTTGCTCAAAATAGAGCACACAAACACATGAAGGTAAACAAGTATGAATGAAAAAAACCCTCCCATGGCACTTTATAAATCATTATGAGTAAAATAAATCCCATACACAAAAAAAATACCAAACGGAAATAAGGAAGACATTGAGCTTCACCAAGATAACTCCAAATAAGGAGAATGTTGACCTATCAAAAAATACATTAAGTATCATGAGAGATGATCCAAAAAATAAAGGAACAAAAAAGTGTCTCCATGTAATAATTTAATGCACTAATAAAGAGGCCTTGATGGAGACATGACACAAACTACAAGTGTGTCAAAGTTCCAATATAAAGACAAGAATAGAACATGTTATGGGATGATAGGAGAATGTGGCAAGAGGATATAAAATCTGTCATGTATGCAAAAACACACTTTAAATGATCAACTACCAAAAAAGAAAAATCTAAAAAAACACATGTAAAGGACATTAGACTCAACCAAAAATGCATTCAAGATAATGCAAAGTGTAATAGTGGCATAAGTAGTATAATTTAGGCCAATAAGGAGCAATATGGGCCAAATATCATGCCAATAGAATGTTGGTCATAGTCAAAAATGCATATAAAATTATGATGAAAGAGAAAAATCAAATAAGGAAAATAATAATTCATTTGCTTGTGATAGAGTCTCACCACTTTCCAGACCAGACATCAACCACCTATATCTAACAAACAAGATCAAAGTGTGATAAAGAAATTAACAATATTATCTCCTTACAACATTTGAATCATAATCCCCTTTACAATGATTGTTAAGATATTATTTTTAATTTTTTTTTTTTTTAAAAAAAAACTTAGGGCCTCACCAAAAAAATAGTCACCACCCCTCCCCATTACAATAATAATATCCCCCCCTCGGTATTAATCCTCCTCATTATACAAAATGGTCCACACCTTTTTAAAATTAAACCTACCCATCAATTCCTTTTTACAAATTATAATAATATCAATCATGAATGAGATTTAATAATTGTAAATTAAACTTTGAAAAAAATGGAATGATTTTTACCAATTGAAAATCATGAATTTGTGACACCATGTTGTGGGCTTCAAAACTATGAATTAGAAGTTGTAGTTTTGGTAAAACAAACATTCAAAAATCTAGTTTTGAATCTTAAAAAGAAACATATCTACAATAGGTTTAGCATTTATATGGTTATGAAGAGACTTGGAGTGATCCATATGGCATAGGAAGAATTTGGAGGGTGGTCTTTATAATAAGCATGGGTGGAGAAGAAAACAATGGGCCATGTTTGAATAGGAAGTTGTAAATGACAAGAAGTTATTGAGAAATGGTGACACTGAATATAATACCATAGGTTTTTGTGTCTTTCTTTATGATGCAAACAAGGGGAATGGATCATTAAAGATCACATAAAAAGACTAGAAAGTTTCTTCAATAAATCACCTCACTCCATAACTCATAATTATTCAATGCAATAAAAAAGTAAAATATTAATCTAAAAGTATCCTTAATCCAAATCCATGATCCAATCCAAACCATAGATTAATCTAAGATCCAAATCTCAGGAGGATTCATAAATACAAATTTGAAAGAGATCAAAAATAAGAACATGGCAAAGATCAAACTTCAACACTCAAAATATCCTCCTCTAACACTGAAATGCATTCACATTATTCTATTGATGGTAAATATTGTGAAAGCAACATCGTGTAATGAGTAAGTAACAAAAACTATGCCTTGCATGTATTAGTGAAATCCTAGATCTAAAATAGAGTTGTCAGGTGAAGAAAACATTGAAGACCTACTAAATAGCTCATGGCTGTTGAGAATTGGAGGATCCAATACAAATATTTAAATCATGAAAATAATAATATAGAATGAATTGAACATAGACAATTATTTTAAAAATTAATAATAATATTATGCTCTCTATTATCTGATTAAATCAATATGAACATATTACAAATATATAGTAATACCATCCTACAATCATAGAGATCTTCTCTACCTATAATATCTTTGAATATCCTATATTCATGGGTTGGTTGAATAATTCCACTCACGTATAATAATAGATTAATAAACCTATTATTGTTACATAACAATATTAAATTATTTAATAACATACATAACCATAAGTACTATTTACTTTATCGTAAATTCCAACCTTTAAATACTTAAACTTACTATTCACCTCTCCATAAATTCCCAAATTCACACAATGTGAAAAGTAAGCCCAACATTCCCCCCATAAGTTTTTATACGGTAATATATATCTCATTTTAATATTTTAGTGTGCCACTTTCATGTTCTCATGATCTTCTCTACATACATGTGCTAATGCACATTTATTCATTCACACTCATATGCAATTAGTTTTTCAAGTTCACCAATAACCTTCTAAAATGGTGTTCACAAGTTCATCAATAAACTTACAAAATGGTTTTCTCAAGTTCACCACTAACCTTACAAAAAGGTTTTTTCAAGATCACTACTAATCATTCATCATGAATTATATAATTTTTTTGAGATCAAAATTCTCTAAAGTAAATATACAAAAAGGATTGAATGGGAATATTGTTCACAATTGAATAGGTACAATTGTTCCTATTTTTCACACATGTTGAAAAAGAAATATAACTACCACACCACACTAAAAAAATGAAATTGACACAATTAAAAATAATAGACCACATAGAAAGTCACCACATCATTAGTTCAAGCCCATCATTGGTGACTAACAAGAGGTTGTTGAAAGACATCCTTACTCTATACATCCTCCAACCTCTAGTTGCTATAGCTTTTTACTCAGTAAAAAAGTTGAAGTAGCTCAGGTACATGAATTTTTTAAGGTAAATCTCCCCCCACAATATAGATATCACGTACAAGTGAAAATGCATCTATGGCTATAAACATAAATAACTTTGACTTTTGACTCTTGAGAAAAATGATAAATTTGTGATTGTGGACCCAAACGAACATTCTTTGACACTTTTGAATCTTTACTTTTGACAAAATAACTTATGTTAAATTGATACTTTATATTTTTGAACAAACACATCGTTTAAAAATTAATAAATGAAAATTACATTTTAAATACTTTTAACACTATACAATAATGGCCAAACTATATTTAGGGAGACATAAACAAAATAATGTAAGACAGATAAATTGACTTCAATATTTTAATTTTTTAAATATCAACTAATTAAAGAATCAAAAATTGATTATTGGCTTTTGCCACTACAAAATATGAAAATTTCAAAAATAATGTTTATTTACTTTTTATTACTCAAAAACCAAAATTAGACTTTAACACCTAATGGAGGCAATCCACATTGACTTAAATTGGACTATGGGATTAGCATTCACTTCAATGTATATACAAAAAAACCAAACAAAAAGCTTATGACTATGTCACTAATAAACAAAAGCCAAACTTTAATAAAATAAAAATGACTTAAACAAATTGTCACTTTCCTTGGCATGATAGAGGAGGTAGATGTGAATTCAATACATGGAGTGAGTTGGTTGGTGCTATTTTCTAGTAGCGGTAAACATGATAGATAAATTCATGACCTTGGGATAGATATCAATGCTCTTAGTATTTTTATAGGTCAGGAATATTACATGATGTCTTTGTATATTACACCACATCAAGTATGACCTCTTGAACTAGTTTTTTGGCTAAAGAAAATGGAGAATGTGAGATGCAATTCTACTTCTGATGGCACATGAGAAATATATGGTGATCTTAAGTACACATACACATAAAATCAATCATTCACTATCTATATAGTGATAACAAATAGGTAGTCAAGTTGAGTCTCTTTCTAGATTATTCATCTCATATTTTTATGATGTGAGCAATGTATTGATGTAATCATCACTTAAATATAATTATCTCCTCCTTTTATATTTTAAACCACTTTCAAAAACTAAATTATTTATTTATATTCAAATTGACAATGGTGAGACTATAGATACAATATATTAGCAAGCTCAAAAATGGCTAATTTATCAGAAGCACACAAACAAATCATTTTGTCATAAAGTATTAAGCCATTATATAATCATGCATTATAAATATCAATACGGATGAGATTGTGTTGAGATAAAACCTAATGTTTGAATATTCTTTATGATAATAATAATAAAATGATAAGCTATATAAATAATGTGATTTCTTCAAATACCTAGATGGTGATGCACCTTTGAAGTGTTTCCCTTCTAGCAGACTCTCATAGGTGGGGCAACAAAAGCTTGTTGTAAATTCACCCATTAACAAATTAACAAGCCATAACTATTCCCACTTTGATACAAATATTGTGGATTCAAAAAGACAAATGTAGAGATTTAAATCATACAAATAATAATCTAGAATGATTTGAACATAGATAATTATTTTAAACACTGATAATAATATTCTACTCTCTATTCTCTGATTAGGTCAATACGAACATATTAAAAATATATAGGAATACCATCCTATAATCATGGATATCTTCTCTACCTATAATATCTCCCAATCTCCTATATTCATGAGTTGGTTGAATAACTCCACTCACGTATAATAATATAATAAAAAATCTATTATTGTTACATAAAAATAATATATTATTTACTAACCTACATAACCATAAGTACTATTTACTTTATGGTAAATACCAACCTATAAATACTCAAACTTACTCTTTACTTCTCTTTAAATTCCCAAGTTCACACAATGTGAAAACTAATCCCAATAGCAAAAATCATAAAACCCCATAAAAATCTCTTGAAAAATTAAAAATAAACATTATATGCAAATATATGCAAATTTATCACCAAAAAATTAAAAAATTTGAAAAACAAAAATCTTTAGAATGTCCATTTTAAATTATTGGATAGGCATTCCTAGGGTTTGAGGCATTATGGATGCAATGACAGGGTCTATTTCACTCCAAGATGTCATAAAAAAAAAATCCTCTAAAAAATTCCTTAATAATGATAACTTAAAGGAGGCTCTAAATACTATAAAAGAATTAAAAAACATTTTCAATAAATATATCTCTAAGAGACCATTACTACAATCATGAAAGCTCTATCATTGCACACCAAAAATAAGCCAAATAAGAAAAAACAAATTGTTATTATATTTTTTATCTCAAATAGTTTGTAATAGAGATGTACAAATAGATAGAAGATAGGAGACCTAACCATCCCATGCATGTGGGATTAGCTATAAAAATATAGGTTGAGTAAGGTGTAAACTCATCATCCTTATAAATGTGGGATACAAATTTCCAAAGGAATAACACCTAAGTAAGCTAAAGAGTATAAAAGTAATATCCTACAACAACAATCTCTTTGTCGATGTGTTTTTTCCTTTGTTTACATGGTTTCATTCCTTTTAACCATGGTAATACAATAAACACTTAAGAGATCTCAAGACTCATCAATCAAAAGCATACTACTTTTTCATTAATTTCAAATAACTTCACATTGGTATTTCACTTCCATCCAAGCATATCAACTATAATCATGTTTAGAATAATAACACATTTAATGTGTGGAGGAATGTTTGTACTAGATGTAGCATGTGAATGGTCCCATATTCTATTTTATGTTTTAAATGTCAGTCATAATAGATGGAATATATAATTAAACTTAATTTTGGGTTTTTTTTTAATGACATGTAAATTTAAATAAATACATTAAAATGAAAATAATATATGTATTGATAAAAAATAGAGTGGAATATCCTCCTATTTTATGAATCAAACTAGTGTGAGATAAGGTTTTCCTTTTTTTTAAAAGAGTTTTATAACACTTTTATGCATTATTTTATATATTATTCCATTTTTATTTGTTGACAAGGAATCACAGTGTTTTTGATTTGTAAAATTTCAACCATGGGCAAAGCTTAAAAGAGGTAACGGATTAAAGTTATTGAATATATAAAATAACAAATTCTGGATGAAAACATTAAATTAAGAATGATGTGGTACTACTTGGAAAGTATGAATCAATATTTTAAAGATAGAGTGGTAAGCCATGGATAATTTCTCATGGGTATCATTGAAGAGTTACAACATGAGTTTCAAATAAAGTAGGATATGTCAACCAAGTTTGAAGATAATGGTCAAGAAGTGAAGGATTAAAAAGTTATATAATGTTAAAGATACCATCCTCTATAAAATATGAAAAAAATAATGACAAAGGTATGAAAATTATAACTCCACAATATTATCCTTATTTACATCAATAATAATATGCTTCTTTTGGTAAAATTTTGAAGAATACAAAGAGATTTTGATCCAAGTTGCTAAAAAATAAATGGGTTACGATGGGAAAGACTTTGGCATAAATCAACAAGAAATGAATAAGTCCATAATATGTGAGGAAAGGCATAAATTCATGGGCATGGGATATTTTATTGGAAAAGGAGTTGTAAAATGATCCAAGATAACTGAAGGAAATATTTACAAGAAAAAAGAGTCCAATCGACTATCTATACAACAAAAACACATGAGAAGTAATGGAATCATGTATTTATTAAAATCTAATGAGAATGTTGACTCTCATAATAATAGGAATGTCTCTTATAAAGGAGAAGATAAAATTGAGCCACCTCAAAGGGCTGATAATGAGTGACAAAGAATAGGGCATTAACTATGTTAAAAAGGAGATAACACATTGTCACTCCTTAATCATGTGAGTGAATGAAATCTATAATTAAAAAAAGGTACAAAATTTTAATGATAATATGAGATTTAATGAATAATAAACAGTATATCTGAAGAGACTTGAACATCTCAAATTAGGAGGTAATACACTCATCCTAATTTAACAAATAGTAGCCCAAAAACACATGGAAATAACAACTCATCCTATATTTCATTTAAATGTAAAAAGAATGGTCATATAACACGCAATTATTAGTATACATAGCCATGTTATGTTTTTTAAATGAATAACCATTGTGTGGTCAAATTATGGAAGATTCAATCCATAAAAAATAATCCCATGTCCTTCAAGAGGAAGGATGCAATTTGTATACACCACTTCCCAAATTAAAATATGTATTAAGGAAAACTAGGCATGTTGTCAAAGATAATGTACAAGAATAATTAGAATAAATTTGACATGAGTGGGCATTGGAATAAAAAAATTTTATATTCATCCTTAAATTCACTTAAACAATTTCAAGGATCATTCAAAAATGTAAAATACATCATGAAACAAGAGGGAAG